>OY987285.1:2383810-2437362 GCA_963920785.1 Sphagnum contortum
ACATGTTTAAAATTCTAAAAATTCTATTTTATTTTTCTAAATTTCTAATTTTACATAGATTAAACTAAGTAAAATTTTGATGTATGTTTGTCATGTTCTATTTTTGTAACAAGTGAAATTTTTAAAAATTAGTTTGATTTCCATTTTATGACATGTCGTTTTGCTATATTTTAATTGAACTATCTGTTATTTTGATTTTTATGTGAATCATTACAACCATAAAATGAAAAAAATACACCCTTAATCTATTTTCATTTAAAAAATAATCTAGTTAAAAAATGAATTAATATTACTTTAATATTGTCACATCATCAAAAAAGTAACATTATAATCATAATTAATCATAATTTAAAATGACTAGTTTTAATCACATTAATCAAATTAAACAATTCCATGTGGGTACCATATATGCCATGTGCCTTATGTAATGACTATTTTGACTAAATAGTTAATACTTTTAGTCAAAGTATATATATATATATATATATATTCTATTTTAATCAAATTAGATATAATTAATCATTTCAAAACAAATGAACTTGATTTTATAATCATCTTAATCATGATGCTACTAACGTAAAAAAACATGTTTTTGTAGTAATGACAAATGTCAACATCAGTAACAAGATCTATTAATTTCCTATGAAGTAAAACCAATGTTATATTAATATTAACCTAATAAGGATTTGAAGTAACATTAGCCTTATATCAATTGCAATACCATATATATATTTGCATTATACCAACCAAAAATTCATCTTAAATTCAATAATAAGATCAAAGTAGTATGAAAGGTTATCAAAAATACTTATTATTGACATATGCATATTATGAAAACAAATCACAATATTCAAATCAAGTTGGTGTGTTCACAAATTAATACCAAACCAATAATGGTTATAACTAATGTTGTTTAGTTATAACTTTTAAAAATAACTTTCAATCCCAAATCTAGTTTTTGTTAAATGCCATTGATGATTGTTCAAAGAGAGTTTTTCATATATGTTTAACCCTTAAGTTTAATTTTGAACCTAGTTTTTCACATTAAAAAAAATTGGATTTTTTATTATTCAAAAAAAAATCTTAAGCAAATTCCAATTTCTACCTACCTATGCATAATCCAAAATTTTAATTTTAATAATTATTAGCATTGTAAAACAACAAAAGAAAGCTAAATAAAATAATTACATTCCTAAATTAAAAATTTAAAACTTCATATTTTGAAATATGTTATAAAAAGTTACAATTACACACTTTAAAACACCTTCACCACTACATTATATTTGGATGATATCAATATTTATTATATCCAAATTTAACATTGAATTTCTGCCATACCTTCATTTGTAAACAATAAACGTTGCACATTATACATTGATGAAGGATCTACAAGGTACAAGCATGTTATCTTGATGTGGCAAGAATATTTTGCCATGTCACACAAATTTCCAATATTTTACCACATCATTCACTTGCATGACATTAAAACAACTTCCACCTGGCAATCCAAATGCCATTACAAAGAAAAAATCAAATAATGCACAAGGTTTAAGAATTTCTATTTGATACAATAAGTGGCCAATGTCAAATTCAACATAGTTGTAACACAAAGTAATCAACAAAATTGACAAAAATTATGTTTACCAAAGAATGCTTAGGTTTGAAATATCATCAATGTGAAACGATATTTGTAACAAAAGAAAGTGAGAAACTTAATTTTGCAAATGTACCTTATATGGTAAAATAAGTAGGAATGTCAAAAGAAAATGTTTAACAAATCAATCTTAAATTTAACATTCGTTGACATGAAATCCAACAAGTTTGTGGCCATCGTAATCATATTAATAGACTATTAACTTTATATAAATTTGGTACATTAATTAAATACAATTAATCAAAGAATGGTTATATACCTTGGCAAAAGCTTTCATAGCACACATTATCAATTTAAATGTGTGAATTTGTTGTGTTGTGAACTTTCTCTACAAGTTTGCTCCACCTTAGAAATATGCCTTATCAAATTCCTTAGGACTTAAACTACCTCATAATTGGGAAAAATAAAATGAAACTCATTGACGCAAAATAATAAACAAAGGTGGGATATTAGTCACAAAATAACTACTTAAGTAGGATTACAAAATTTACATGACAATGATTTGTATGTTTAATGAAGATTTTCTCAACAACTTGTGACAATTTCCTGGAAACAATCCTTAACCAATAAACCCCATGAATCAAAATTACAAACTCAACTCTTGAGGCAATTGGATTATTTGCTAGGATTTATTTTTACGAATAAGTATGCATTCACAAACACAATCCATAAAAAGTGGTTGGAAAACCATATTGACCTAACAAAAAATCTATACAAATCCACAACATTTTTTTATTGTAATGAGGTTGATGTGTTGGTCTTAATGGTGAAAGCTAGTGTTGAAACTCCACCTTGGATGGAAGATTTTAGAATGATAATGAGGACAAAATGTCAAAAGTCATGATAAAGTTATCTAAAAGAGTGAATGATGACGAACCAAAGGACGATGAAAGACTAGTTTTGAATGTTGGGGGTTCACCTTGGTACTACCAAATACAAGGTCACCAACTAAAGGGTAGTCATAGATGTTGGTAGATTGAAAACATTGTTATAAACAAGGATATGTAATGCATTAACAACAATGAAATGCATGTTTATAGTTGGTACAAGATGTGAATGGGTGTGGAGCTATACGTGGTTTGCTTTTTGTAAGGTTAACTTGAATAAGAGATAAGATTTAATATTTATGAACATGGAGAGTTTAGAAAACAAACAAAATGAGCTCAAAAATATGAGTTATAAGGTTCAACGGACTATTGAAAGTAATAGAAATGATTGAAGATAGAAAAGTCTCCTTTAATTGGAAGGTTGACAATGATTATTCGGTCAAGAATCGACAACCTACATTAAAGATCACACAATGTAGGTATGTACAAAAGGATATTGATAATGTAAAAAATGGAGGGTATGTTTTGATTGTGTTTGTGGTTGTTCTTGAGAAATGGTTAAACATGAAATAAGAAAAGATCCTTGTAGGCATAGTAAATGTATGATTATGTTCCATGGTATGGGTTTGCCAATAGTCATGACAATAAAAAAAATAGACAAGAAGGCAAAAAACTATCTATTACAATATCCTAATAAGGAAAAATCATTCGAAAAGGAAAAATTAAAGAAGGAGAGTATGAAGATTTTTTTACCCCGTTGGAAAGCCCAAGAAGGAATTCATCATCCAATTATCATGCAAATATAATGAACATTTTGACATAACACTTTGGAGACAATTTCAACTTTCATACTTTCAGTCCAATAATAGAAGTAGAAATCATATTATAGGCAAAGAAAAATCAATGTTAAAAAAAGATTTCAAAATTTTTGTTATAAGTGATGTGGAAGAAAAGCAAGCCATTGACAACAAGACTCCAATTGTAACAAAAGTTGAAGTCTAGGAATTCAAAACCAAAGCAACAATGTATTGAAACCAACATATGTGAAAAATAATTATGTGTAAAAAAATAACTAGAAGTTTTTTTTAGGTTACCCTTTTCCCTAGAAGCTAGCAAGTGTGTGTTCATGAAAAACACATCATAACTTGCTAATGAAAACAATCATGATGTAATTAAACGATCCCAATATTAAACTTTGCATTTATCTTTGTGCAGGAAATTCCCTTATTTACTAAGTGCATACTAACATGTGTTCTTATTTATTTGTAAGGTTTACTTTTAAAAACCCAACAAACATACTTAAAATGTCTTTTTGATAAAAGTCAATACCATTGTCACCAAAAAGAGAGTGCTAGACTCTACAACCAACCTGAAACATCTGATGGACCTACACAGAGTTGAGTTCTCAGCAAATCCTGAATCTAACCACAACCTTGATCTTCTCTCTCTGTTTGCTTCACAATGTTCTCACACACATCCTCTGATTTTCACTCAGACACAATGGATGCTTACATAAAATCGACAGGTGTGATCGCATAACCCAGAATTCACACCTTCATTTACAAAATACCCCGCGAGCACAAGCTTCCTCTTTTTCCAGTATGTTCATCAGAAGTCTAACAACTACTCAGCTGAGTTGCTGGCACAACGAAGAGTTCTAACAACCAGCCAAGTTCTCTAAAAACCAAACTCTACACCTCATTCACCAAATACCAGAGATTACAAGCTTCCTTATTCCAACATGTTCCTCCAAGATCAAAACAACTATTCAGCCAAAATTTGCACTCCAAAAACAGACCGATCAAGCTATCTATCCATGCACCTTCCTGTGCATCAGCCACCTTCCAAGCTTCACCTGTCTACATCATCGACCCTTAATTTCGACCTAACTCTCACTAGATTCAGGAGCTAGCCATCCTCTAGTTACTAACGCAGTGGAAGAAATCAGCAACTAGCAATCTTTTAAGCTCCTTTGCATTCTCCAAAAATCTCCTCCTTCTCCTTTGTCTATCCCTCCTCTCAATAACTTGCCACTACCTCTCTAATCTGCTTATCTTAGTTATCTCCAGTGCTGATCTACACATCTCTCACAAAAAATCAGCCACACTCCTCTAGACTTGTAGCTCCTCTCGTTTAGACCCTGAAGCCCTTCTGTTTTACCAGTTTTTTTCTTTAAGTTCATATGCAACCGGTTCCTCTTCCTACTTTGCCTTCTTCAATGCATTTCCTTGCAGCCATAATGTAGACATTTTCGCGGCAAAAAGGATGACGGCTAATTAAACCTCATAAATATGTTGTGTTCACATTAGCGTGGTGACCTACTGTTTGGTCACTTCCTTTCCGATTACACCATGACTGGTCTAACAATATGGATAAACCATATTAGCCCTACAAAACATGATCTAAAAAAATAAAATCATGGAAAGAAACTTATTTGATTTCTCAATTTGTATATATGCTTTATAATCAACATCAATTGAAGAATTTTTGCTCTTAACAGATAATGAATTGAACATTTCTTGTGGTGGAAATGAAATTTATTTTCTTAATGACATAAACTAAAGGAATTGTGAACTTTTCCAAAACATATTTATCAATTTGATTTTACAAAACACACAATTATTTATTTATAGGTGTAGTCTCAACAAGGCATAATATATAAACAAAGGTTATTAGAATCCATCAAAATTTGATTTGTTAAATTTGTTAAATAGAAAAATAAATATTTTTATTTTTGTCAAATAAAATGTTCACTTGGCCTAAAATAATTTATGATGAATAAAAAAATTTAATCTATATTCATGATGCCCATTGTTAAATCATTTAATATTATTTATTAATTTCCTTGAATAATCTTAGTGGACATTGATGAAGGCCATTGTTTTGGGAATAGGCAAGGTAAAGCAATGGATGCAAATGATATCATCAAGAAGACACAAAAGCCATGGCGAAAGAGCTTGACACAAATATATGAACATAGATGAATTGTAAGTGTGATGTACATATAAAATAACAAAAATGAATGAATAGAAAGTCAAAAATATTAAAAGCATGAATCATTCCCATGAATATGCTTTAGAATTGATATGATTATAATAAATTATCTTATGATTATTTTTGAGGGCATCTATTGGCATTTCAAACATCGAAAGATTAACATAACTCACAACTAAAGGACAAATCCATCATCCCATGAAATGATCATTGTTGGTAATGTGATTTTTTTCCCCCATAAACATTGCATGTATAAAAGGATAACTAATTATCACATATTGAAATTTGAACAAAGCTTTCCATTCAACTTTAAGATGACAAACAAATTGTCATCCACCCTTGAGTTCAATACACAAAAAAACAAAAGTCACAAAACACAACTATCCTAGAAAAAGGAAAAACTATCAAAGGCTTGAAATTTCAACTTCATCGTTAATACAAGTGAAAACACATGGATCATAAAAAGGTGAGGAAATTGTAGATGATGGTGAGGATTGCATATTCGTGATAACAATAGCCCAAGTTTCAACATAAGGAAGTAATATTAAATTTGTTGAAGGACTTTGGAGGAATTAAGCGTGTGCAAAAAATGGAACTCTCCAAAATGGATCTTTGTAAGCAAAAATAGATTTAATTATTGTGATAGAAGTGAAAAATAATATGAAAAAATTAAAAAGAATTGGAATTGGAAACATATTCACAAATTAAAATAATTCATTGGTTGTTTTTCATAGGGGAATCTATATCAAGATTGCATTTAGAAGTAGTCTCAGGTGGCCGTGTGGGGATTGATGAAAATGTTGTGAAAACCTCTTAGAATAGGACCTTTTTAGGCTCCATGGCAAAAATGTTGACACTAAGCCCTTAATATGTTCGAATGTTATTCCTTGTGGAACAAAAAAAAATGGAAATATGTGATTTTTGATTCAAGAAAAAAAGTATTCACATATGAAGAGGAAAAGAGATTTGTAATGATTTGGTCCAATTTCAGGTTAATAATTAATGATCTAAGCCCCATGCAAATTTCAAAAAATGTGTGCAATGTTTCAATATCTATCTTTCTAACCACATTGAAAGGCTCCCCTAAGTTCGATCTTGACATAATCATGAGGCTTGCGAAATTGTGTATACGACATCCTTAAAGGCTACATTCATTCCCTTAGTCGTGGAATCAAGCAAAGGGGGTTGAAAATGAAATTGTGAGCTGTGTCCCAAATCAAGATTTGGGACCTTCACGAGCAAAGCCCTCCTAACAAGACTTTGACACACATGAAGTTGTTAACACATTAAAATGTGAACAAAGGAAAACAAAAAAACTAAGCAAAAAGCAAATTGAATATCTTTGAAAGATGGTCTTCACTACTTGTTTGTTAAAAGTTAGTAAACACAAACCACTTCATTTGAATATTCAAAAAATAATTGTCTAAGAAGGATTGAATTTCCTTCAAAATACACAAGTCATCCACATGTTGATGGTCACTAAACAATTGAGAGACTCTCACTTCCCTTCATACTGTTAGTCTTACAACTGATTTTGAACTATTTCTTCTTTTTTGTATCTTTCTTCTTCACTGTTCATTATCTAGATTTTTTTCCCTTTTTTGACTTACATGATAGTTTTTGTTGGGTTTGGGTTACTTTTAGTTGTAAGTATATAGATTTTTCAATACTCATGAGAGTTATATATTTTCAATTTTGGGTGTACCTTATTATCAGTGAATTATCAGTACCTATCAGGTTGTTTGATTCAAGCTCTTTGTAGCCACTGTCCCATTTCTGCAGTGTATAATAAAGAAAAGCAAAATAGAATGTTGAATCAATGTTTGTTATTTGCTCATTTGATATTACAGCATTTCATAGGATTGTGTTAATGTTGTGACAATGAGTACCATTGTTTTAACATTTTTAATGCGTTTATTTTATGTGATATGCAACAACATTGAAAATTCACCTTTATGAAGGTTGTAACAATATCAATTCAATAGCTAATCAATTTGTGTTGTTTTAGCATTGACAATATCTTATTCATTGAATGTGTGTTAAAAAAATGTAAATTATGTCAAAACACTCTCAATGTTAATTCAATACATATTGTTATAATGCCATCAACATATTGTATCAATGACCATATTAACATTGAATCTTCAACATATAGTCATCAATTTGATGACTTATTAATGTATATTATGCCAATATTAATCATATTTTTTTCATTGGTTTAATATTGATAAGATGTCAAATATTTTAGTATTATATCAATGTTATTTTAGGACATGTTGTTACAATGTCACCTTAACATCATATCAATGATTGTATCAACATTGAGCGTTGAACATATTGTTATGGTGTTGTAAAAGCACTCATACAAAGAGGGGGCAAGTTTGTGATGAAACTAGTTAATTTCAAACATATTTTCAACTTGCTTTTATGATACCAAATTTGTTCAAATTTTATATTCAACTTCCCATAAACTAAATGCACTAACCTATGGTTTTATATTTTTATTTCAAAATATTTTGGATCTACTTTTTTGGTCCATATAAAATTATTCAATTTTCAAATTGGATTTCAAAAATATTACTTTTAAAATTTATTTTGCCTTGCCGACATCTAATATAATAACTTATAATATGAAAAATAACGTAAAATTAAATAACATATAAAAAATAATTATAATTACTTAAGGTGAAATAATTTATAGTAGAATAATTTAGAATAACCTATGTACATAGCTTATGTAAAATAATTTATGAATATCCTATGGTGGAATAACTTAAAATAACCAAAAAACCTATCATAACTTATGGTGTAATATTTTAAAACAACTATGAATAAGTTAATGTATAAATAGTAAAAATAACCTTATTTCCATAATTGCCTTTTATATAATTAATTTAATATAGGTTTAAGGTTTAAAATTCAAGTGTTAAGATTCAACACCTTGCATGTCGATTAATTTCACACCATCATTATAAAATTTTAAATGGATAATGTTTTTGAATCATATTCTTGGCACCTTTTCCAAATTTCATCATTTCATTATTTTTGTTCACATAGGTTTTGCTAACGTCACAAAACACTTTTTCTTCCTACACAATTTTAACAATCCCACGAAAGTAAATTTTTTTTCACATATTTGTCCAAACTGCATTGTTACACATTCGTTGTAGATCCATATTGTTTTTTGTCATCTTAAACATATGTTGTGAAATGTTTCAATGAAAATGATTTTAAGACCAAATAATTTTCAATAAGGTCTAAAAAAATAACCCAAAAGTTGAAAAAACAAATTCACCCTCATTTTATATGTCTCTTATCAACAATTGTTCACAAAATAATTAAAATTAAAACAAAACCACAAATTCTACAAATGAACATCGTATGAAAATTAATTTAATGTGAAATTATTTTTTAATTAAGGATTCTTGGGATGAACCAAATGTTCATCAAATGAAAAACATTTGTGTTCACATGAATAATTGATTTGTAATTTTTTTGTGATGCTTATTGCTAAAAAAACCATTGGTCCAATCCATGCCTTGAATGTTAGTAATTCACCGAAAATGCCTCTTTTATTTTTTTCATCCAAGATATTAGATGGGGTTATAGGATTGTGTTTTGGAACCCATCGACCCCAACATCAACATATGCTCCCAAGTTTTTTAGTGAATGCATCATTTCTTTTTTTCTTTCGGCAAATACAATTGTATCTTCAAATAAAAAACAAAATTACTTTCAACATTCACAATGAAAAAATTCATGCCCAAGGAAAAATTGTAAGTTATAAAACATGTGAATAGTGCATTGATCTATTTGTAAAAGAATGGTTGAAATGTATTGATAATTGAACAAGGCCATGTTTGCATCTTAAAAGTTTTTTTTTCAAAATGTCATCGAATTTTCCATAATTGGGCCATTGTTAAAAGGTGTTTTGAAACTTGTTCCAATGGAACAAAACTATGCAACAATATGGCCATGATTCTACCTTCCCAAATTTTAATTTTTGTAACCTTTATAATGTCGAATCATTTTGTTTGATTGTGAAACTTTCAAAAACATTAAAATTTGTATTAAGTTTTTGAATATTACATTATAAAGTTGAAATTATTATACATTTATGAAATTATTATAAACCCTAAACCCTAAAACCCTAAACCTAGTTCCCCCATATCCCAATGTTTGGTTAATAGATTCATATTATTAAATTATGTGATTAGTCTTGAGTGTTGAATCATCAAGTTCATCATTGAAGTTAAAAAATATATGTGTTTGGAATGAATAATAAGTAGCTTGTAAGCACGTATATTTCCTACAACAATAATTAAAACATGTGAAAAAGAAGAATTAAAGCCCTAACCCAACTTTCCAAGTTTGAAGGAAATTCATAATGAACTAAATTCATCCCTCCCCTACATGAATATTACATATTTCACTTTTGTAGATTTCAATAGTTATAACATCTATCAATTTTGATGTTGGGAGTTTATTAGATTTTCTACAATTTATTTACACATTATTAATAATTAGCTTTGTTACTAAGCATGTTCACATTTTGTAGCATAAGGAAACTAATTGAATATCTTTTTTGAGCAATGTATCTTTCACAAAAAGTTTAACATTTGAATTAGAAAATGAAATGTAAAAGCCACATTGTTAAACCAACCACCCAAATTCTCCCTTTCATATCCATCTTAATTTGTTTGTAAGATGGCTAATGAGCTTGTTTAACAAACCTCAAACCTCTAGACTCAAATTAATGTGAATAAATTTATCAAAGTTGAGTACATTTGGTGAAATCTAACGTTGTGTATGTTTAGAAATTCATTGTATCAAAAAACTATTGGCATAAGCTTGTGGTATATTCTAATCATCTTTGACATGCATGAATAAATTCACAATCATGCACCAAAATTTTCCACTTCATGTCAAGTTTAACTACATTTTTGGATGAGAATGTTAGAATTATAAGATCGAGTCCCCTTCTGGCACGAGTTCATAGCAAAAAGAATATTCAAGTACACAAAAACATGTATTGAAATTTGAAGTTTGTTATAAGAAAGCAAACATGATACTGCTAATTCACTCTTGATAACAAAATTTGAAAAAACGAACTTTAAGTATTCATTGATAACCGCCACAAATCACTTGATTAAGAAATAGAGGGGGAACCAAAATAGATTGACACTTCAATCATGTATTCAATTTCCCATAATTGTAAAAGAAAGAGGGAAACCTGAATACCAACAAGCATGAAATGCTCATATAAAATTCAAATACTTGATAATGTCAAGTATTTGAATTTTATATGAGCATGTGGTTAGTTTGACATTTAATGTCAAACTAACCACATGCACAGGTAACACCTGTGGCTTTGTTCATAGAGGTTAACAATCCCATGGCAATAAATTGAAAAGTCATTAGTTGTTCTCTACACATTTGATTATTGATGAAAAAACATTGGCTGCTAGTTATTATCATGACTTCTTAGTATAGATGAAAGGCCTTGATTAGACTGTATTACAACCCCTTATACATGAGCCATGCCAATGACACACCCATCAGAATACATGACTTATCAAAAGTGTGCTTTTCCTTTGACTTATTATTAGTGGACTTATATGTTCACTGTTGTATGTGTATATGCTATGTAGATTTACCATTACTACAATGGGTTGAAGCATACTGGTGTTCATGATTTGTTAGGTTAATATATGTTGTGTCATGCTGAAGTCTGGATCTTTCCCAAAAGTGATAGGGAAACAAACAATTTCCCATGCCCGATTGGGAAGGATCAGGGAAAGAAAAGAACTATGTATCACAGTCATTCTTTCAAAAATTGAAACAAAAGCAGCCCAATGATGGTTAACACCATATCCAGAACACATGAACTGGAAATGTGCCCTTGCTTTTCTCATGCATTACCTAGGCTAGCTTTGGCCATAGCCATACAGCATATACTAGGCTGCATTATATATGTTCCTTGATCCTAGTAGACATCAACCTTACTCTTTGTTATCTGTCTCTTTTTTGGAGGGACTTGAGAAGTACCAATATGCCAAGCCTGCCACTCCAACAATCCCAGCAATAACGGCATAATTCATGTTGCTATCAGTTGATACCTTTGATGCTGTGGCTTCCTTGGCCACCTTGGCTGCCTCTGGAGTGGCAGTAGGTGATGCTGCAACAGCTGCTTTGGCCTCCTCCGCAGATAATCCCTGGAGATGGCATTAGACTTCAGCTCAATGGCAAGCAACACAATCTATTACAAGAGTGGGGGAAAATTCACAAACCACCTCATCCTGGTGCTCCCTATAGTCCAAAACAGTCACAGATACTCAAAATTGAAAATGCAGGGAAGGTGAGATGAAACTATCAAAGTAGTTTGGTGGCAGAAGGACAATACTCTAATAATGATATATCAAGCAGCCAGTAAGCAGTAAGCTTAATTTGCATCACATATCTGGGGTATAATTTAAAGCTAGGTTTTCAAGTATATCTGTGCAAAGGCCAAACAACATAAGTGCAACAACTCACAACCATATCACAAAAGATGGTGGATATGCATCAGTTAAATAGACAGCGGAAAACCTATGAACCTGAGTTTAACCATTGTCCTCCTGCCCTATTATTAGATATCTCCAACCTTTCTCCAGGTTTCAAAGAATTGCGAAGCATGGATAACTAAAAGCCTTTCAAGACATGATGAGCTCAGCACATGGATGACAAGCAGATTGACCTTATACAAGTGAGGCACCTTATGACTTAACTAGGTGTAAGATAAAGCACCTGCTTAACAAGCTTCTCCAGCTTTTCCTGTTCCATTTTCTGCAAAATAGCAGTCAACACTAGCTCATCATCATCAATGAAGTAGCAGCTGCCAATAAAACAGCAGGGCCTGAAAGTGAAAGATTGCAGGAGAGTGAGAGAGAACTTAAAGACAAGAGAAGTTTACCCCTTCTAGCTAGTTACAATTGGAATAGATAAGGCATATTTGTAGTTCATCACATCATGATATTACTGATACATCTTTCAGCTGACATTCTAGTGGACACCAAGCGAGAAATCTGTTCTCTCAACTGTTCAAAACGAGGAGAATGTCAAAAGGAGGAGCAAGTAAAATTCCACTCTGGATGATCTGAGGTTTCATTGATTGACCTAATACATAGTTATCAGGTCATATTCAACCAATCCTCCTCTTCAAACTCTCGTATATGTAATGCACAGCGTACTTGTGACCACAATCTGTTTCATGCTTCCCTTCAAAGTCTCTACTCCAATCGATCTCCTCACCTAAATCGTTTGGTTCGGTCCTAACTCTAGAGATAAAATGCAAACGATTGTTGGTCTTGTGGTAGAAGTTATAAAGGAGGAAGTATATAGGGTTCGGAATTGTATTCTACGAGTTTCAGAACATGTCCTAATGACGCGGGAGACGATCTTGACATGATTCGAATCTTCATTTGAGCAGGTAAATCTCAGCCGGATAGAGAAGTTGTGCTAGCTCCCTCGACATATATCCAGTTAGGCATAGGGAGCCGCCCACCATCCAACATTCTTCAAACCCTGCGCTAAAGACGCGGGGGTCGATGAGAAACAGAAGCGACAAGAGCAGAGGAAATGAAATCGAACCTTAATGTAGATGTTCTCAGCTGCTCTCTCCTCCTCGCCAAGAACTTTGCCGCTGAATCCTCTCCGAATGCCAGATCGTGCTGCGAGAGCGTCCCAGCCCGGGTTCGCTAGCCGTCGGCTGATCACAGCTCTCATCGCCATTTTCGTCAAATCGAGCGCACTTCTGGCGGTTGGAAAACAGCCAGAGTTCACAGCCGCACTGATTCTGGTACCACGACAATGTCCAAGAGTTACAAAGATGGGTCAAAAAACACACACACGGATTGCTGATGATGCTCGAGGGGAATCAGATTGTAGAACAAAGCTCGTTTGTGTTGCTTCCGAGTCGAACGCGAGGAAAACATCATCCGAAGGACGAGAAAGACGGCCAGAGTGAAACAACATCCACTAGTGCGGACCAGTTGGAAGATCTGTCCAATGGATGGTGGGGATGTTTTCATCCTTCACCATAGTAGGGGAAACTTCATCCATCTGTTTTTTCAGTCATTCATCTGCTCTGTAGGTTAGGGTTTAGGGTTCACGCCGAGTCCAACTTTTTGCGTTGCACGGGTTTCCTGCGGTGGCAATGAGCTATCGAGCGAGAGAAGAGACGACACTCTCGAAGCAGCTCTCTTTTGCTTCTTTGGAGGCTTATTTTCCTCCTTTTTACTGCTTACAGTTTGGATGATGGCAGTTGTAGTGGACTCGAGAGGAGGTGGGGATTGGAATATGGAAGAGGGAGTAGAACTCTGTGCGCTCTCTCTCTCTCTTCGTCTCTGTGCATGCGAGAGAACAATTGCGCTGCGACTTTCTTGCAATTTTGCACTCGTTTCTTTGGCAGCTTGTGGGGGCTGGGGCTCCATGGATTGCTCTTGATTTGGTACTATGCATTCCGTGTTGAAGCTATGAGATACTTTCACTTGGGTGCTTGCCAAATTTCTGAAAACAGCCCCAGGTTTTCAGCAATTTTGTTGCAGCACAGAAGAAGAAAGAGCAGTACTAGCAGCAGCAAAGGTTTTTTTCCTTTGTCTCCGGCCAGAGAGTGAGAGAGTAGAGAAAAAAGGCAACTCTGAAAACCTCCAATTTTTGCTGCGTCTTTTCTCCCATTTTGGAAGGTTGGGTGAGGTGGTAACGTAGAAAGAAAAAACTTTCAGAGACCATCCCGGAAGAGAGAATGGCGGATGCAGCAGTAGCGGCTTCAAGTAGAAGAGGAGGTGGAGAAACTACTCGGCGTGTCTTATTCGTGTCTTCGGGTGCAAGCCACACCGTTGCACTTCTCTGTAAGCACATTTTTTTTTCCCTCTCCCGCTTCATTTCTTCCTTCACTAGACTCCCTGCTTTTCTCTCTCAATATTGCTGACTAGAGCTTTTGTAGCGGGAATCTGGATATGGGTCAGGATCGATTTTGCTTGTTTTCCGTAATTCCGTCACAGAATGTTGAACTTGAACGGAACTTGGCTCTCTCTTTCTCTTCGTGTTTTTCATTAATGTCGCTGCCATCGCTCTTACCCTAACAAATCTCCGCTCACAAGGACACGAATTGCATCAAATTTGTGCAGACAGAAGAAGAAGAAGAAGAAGCGATCCCACCCTTGTGCTCAGGAAGCTAAACTTTTTTGGCCGCTAAGGTTTCATGGAGACCGGGTCTCCTTTTGTGACCTGCACTCAAGAGCGTAGAACCTCATGGCATGGCAAGAGCTCCTGAAGCTCCTGAAACATCTGGCAGAGAGAATGGTGCATGCGCAGACATACATCCAAAGGATTAGCTTGAGATGCAGTAGATTGCCTGTGGTGATAATCACTGTCTTGCTTAACTGGTGAGAGTGATGTCTTTAGGTATCCTCACTTCCCAAAATAAGCAGTCCTCAACATTTTTCCTCATGTTTGTGTGATCTAGTACTCTATGGTCCTATTTGCGTGTGATGATCTCCTTTATCTGACTGTAGTATAATTTTGTAACTGTGTGGTTGGATTATGAATGTAGCTGGGGTCAAAACCAAAATGGGCATACTGATGACTGCAATATCCCTCAAAAAGTCTTAGCGTTTCAAGGCATCGGTGTCTCAATGTTGGCAGCTGGAGCTGAACACACAATAGCTGTGATGGGGAGTGGCAAGATTTATGGGTGGGTCGATGTAGGACCCTGGGTCTGGGCAATTGTAGTGATCATTTAGTTCCTGGTGAAGTTGCTGCAATAGCTGTGCGTTACTCTGCCCACTCCCAATAGCTCTGTGCAATCTACAAGTCATAATTTAGCATTTTTGAAGATGTGGAAATTCCACTATTTCACCAGCCTTCTTCTGATCTAGTTGTTGCTGACATGGGAGTGTGGGTGGCAGGGGGAGATAATGATACAGGTGGCTTGTGGATGGCATCACACAATTTTGGTTTTGGATTCCAACAAGCTTTTTACTTTTGGGTGGAGCAAGTATAGTCAGTTAGGTCATGGTGATTTCTAAGATCATTCTATCCCACACCAAGTTATAAGCTCTGGAAAATACTGAAGTTCAATCTGTAAGCACATTTCCTGCTGTTCTTCCGTATTGTTCACCAGAGTCACAAAATGTCCAAGGCTTTTTTTGTGCAAAGACATTCTCGATCATAGGGCGTTCTTCTGCTCTCATTACTTCGTTCTGCTGTATTATTTTGGGAGTGTGCACAGTTGGGAAAGAAATATATATCTTAACTCTGAAAGCATATGTGCTCTCTGATTTGGATCACATCTGCACAGAGATCCAGGGGCTGGTGCCATACTATGGCATTGGACAATGAGGGCTGAACCGTGTTGTGTTCTGTTTGTGCAGGCACAATTTTGGACATCTGAATTCCAAAAGCAAAACTCCAAAATCAAAATTCCAGAATGTACAATTCCAAAATCAAAATTCCAAATTCTCCAATTCCAAAATCAAAATTCACAAATCTCATTTTCTTGCCATTGATTCAAAATGTGTTTACATTGATAAACAATAATTGTTGGTCAAATCCATGATATATTCTTTTGCTGGTCAAATCATTGACATGTCAATTTCAAGTTAAAAAATTCATGAAGTCCATTTTCCAGGCATATTTTCAATTCCGATTTCACTTTAAATATTCATATATCCCATTTCTAGATTTCTTCCTCTTCCAATTCCAAGTAATTTCATAAACTTTTTTTTTCAAATAAAGGGGCAATTCCAAGCTCAAGGTTCATAAATCTTTCTTTCCAAATTTGTAGTAACTTGTCAAAAGAATGGGCACATATCAAATCATCATCATCAAAAAAGCTTTTGGTTAATCCTAAAAGCAAAACAACATCTACCCTATCAACCTAGTTGCCCTACTTGCTTAGCTACCCTACTAAGCCAGCTGCCCTATTGAACTACCTGTCTTAGCAACCTGGCTTCCTTCTTACATACCTTGCTACTTACTTGCCACCCACTACCTACTACTTACCTATGTACTCACCCACCCACTTATTTTTTTAGCTACCTACTTGTTTACCTGCCTACTCATTTAACTACCTACCTACCTTTTGAGTTACCTATCCACATATCTACCTATTTTACCCATTTATCTATTTACCTACCTTTTAAACTACTTATCAAGTTATATACCTATTTGCCTACATACCTATTCACTTGTCTATTTACCTACCCACCCACCTACTTACTTATTCACATTCCTTCCTTTTAAACTACCTACCTAGGGCTTGTGCAACACCAAAATTCGTTGATTCATATAGTATAAAATTTTAGGTATTCCATTGAAGATAGAGACAACCATTTTAGCCACCTTGAACAACTAATGACAATAAAATGATAAACCCTAAGGTACTCTAATTGTAAGCAACTTTTATCTTGTTAGTTCCATAACTTTGCCTCCATTTTGGCCTATTTAATGCACACTATACCTAATTTATTCAACCTCATTCAATTAAACCCACGGCAATTCATTTAACAATTTGATATAAATACTTATATAATGATGTAATTAAATAATATTTTTTGATTTTAGGGCTTTTGAAGATAACAAATAATTCTGATATTTTGTATTCTTTTATAATAATTAAAATAACCCTAGTGGAACAAGTTCAATTCATATTACAAGAAACTTTAGGTTTACCACAAAGGACTAGGCCTCACATACCATTTTTGGTATTAATTATAAGATGACCATGATAAGTTCATCACAATCCGACAATTCAATAGACTTTTATGAAGTGATTGAAACATTTGAAGGGGAACAAATCATCAATGTGTCACATCATGAAAGAGGTCCACAAGTGGAAGGTGATAGAAACTATGTTCCAACAATACTTGAAGCTACCATGTAAGATAAGTAGGATTTTGCACATATGCACATTCATGTTCACATAGATATTTGGTGAAGATTATGTACCAAATGGTCAACAATGTAATGTAGAAGTTTGGGTGAATTTGGATGATTATGATGATAGTTCTTGATGCAACCCTTCCTTCATCAGTTTTTCGGATGTTCCAAATGTGTGCGATGTGCTTACACATGTTCTAAAAGTTCTAGTTGCATTGGGCGACACAACACAAGATGGGAGTATGAAAGTCCATCAAAATCTGGCTAGAATGGCGATTGTCAATAACCATATTAACGATAGTCTTACTGTTTTTTGAAATGCAAAATGATGTGAGATGGGAAGGGTGGGGGGAGTTGTATGTTCCTGGGGGATGTTTGTGTGTGCACATATGACTTTCATAGTTCAAAATCTGAGAATGGTTTTGTTTAGTGAGATCATGCATTTCCTAGTGGCATGGTAATTCCTCTGAAGTTCATTGCAAATGGGCTTCTAGGGTTTAAGTACTTTCTTTTGTTTGCAGGAACAAGCTTTTTCTTTTAGAGATTCATGAGGTTGAGATCATGATGTATACACATAAGTTTTAATATCCTGTTGCAGTTGAATCCCTACAATGAAGTATTATGCATGAAAAATTAGAAGTGATACAACTGAATAGTATACTTTTAAGAGATCTACCTTGGTTTTGTAGAAACTAATTTTTGAAAATCATTGTTATCTTAGTTTTTTAGGAGGTGTTGAAGGTGCTGGATGCTTGATCATGTGGAAGAGACAATGGTGTTTTACTTTTTTTGTTTTTACATGTACATGATGGTTGCAATTTTTAGGTGCTACAAATTTGAGAGTTTGAATTCCACCAAGTGAATGCCAATCTACTGTGGCCTGGAATTTACATGCTTTCAAAACGAATATTAATCACCTGGGTTTATTTAATGGGTGCCAAATTTTGGAGCTTAACAGGTTAAAATATTATTCTTTGTTATTCATTGTTGTTGTCCTTTCTATTTAGATGCACGTGCTTATTCTAAGGACCTTCAATGGTGTGGGTTGACTGTTTAAAATAGCTGGTGGTAATAGAATTGGTAGTAACAACACATATTATCATGGGTTTTTTCTTTTTTGGTATAAACTTGTTAGTATTTCAAAAGAAAAATCTCTAATATGAAGTTGCAATGGGATAGGAACACTAACTATTTTCTGGAAAAAACTCTCAATTTTGATATTACCACCTTTGATTATGATGATGAGAAATAAAACACAACATTGCCTTCAATTATTAAGCTAATGGGGTTGCTGTGTTTCTTCACATTAAACGTGAGCACTTTCTACTTTCCTTGATTGTCAAGCTATTCTTGAAACAGAAGCTAGGGTCGATGTCCATTTCTATAGAAACATCAATAAAATAGATAATATCTCTATCATTAAAATAATTTGGGATCTAATCATGCACAATAGAAGCTACAAATATTTAGTCGTTCATTAATTCACATTGGTAATGGGTGAAATGGGTCATTCTTTGTAGGCATGGAGAAGCTCCAATGGTTATCCATGTGAACTTTTACATTGCAAAGGTGGACAACATCTACTTCCTTCAAGTAGGTAGGATTGTTTGTACCTTTCTCTATGTTTGCATATTATTTCATGTAGGTTGCAAGAACTTAAACAATCGACTTGCAGGAAATGGAACCTTGAATTACCAAAGGAATCCTTCACCAATTGGCTGATTTTCAGTCAAATCACACTATGTTTGAGAGAAATATTAAGCAACATTACATAGGATAATATAAGTAAATTTGGTTGTGATGCAGCTTGAAGTTGTGGGAGATATAGCAAATGCAGTTTGGCAATTGAAAAATGTTCTACAACAACAATAACATTGGAACTATTCCTTCATGATGCGGGTATGGAACATTGAGTTTCATGATTTGCAATTATTTCAAGAGAAGGAACATCTATGGTTGTTAGCTTCTGGCATTGGTATAATGAAGCTATGCATTTATTGGATTTTTGAGGTGTTATCAACCAAATTATTTCAAACATTCTTGGAAGTTTAGTACTCAATGGGACCTAATAATATGACAGTATCTTGAAATAATAGGTGAAAGCAGATCTTGAAGAGCACATAGGCAAAGGGTGCCAATGACATTCGTTTCCCATTGACACCTTGGCGTGTAGTGTTTGATTTCTGGTATGGATCATTTTCCATGAGTCTTAGAACACTACATGAAACTTGGAATTTAATGTTTAAAATTAGATCAACATCAGTAGTGATGGAAACAAGTTGGTTACACATTGTCGTCTTCCAATTTTCTATAAATTGAGGATGAAGAATATTGGGCCTAAGTAGTTTTTGATCAACTTTTATTTGCAAAATTCATTCTAAGAAACTTTGCCTCATGTGCAAGAAAGTGATGCTAGCTAATGGGATTGTTTGCTTAAATAATGGTAAGTGTGGGTCAACATAATTTATCCACTTTCGGTTCATAACTTTCCATTTCCATGTTTGTCTTTTTTTTCTACTACAACTTTATTTCAAGTACAAAGATTTTTACATTGTGAGTCATTAGGAGAAGTGGATTATCCTCTAATCAAGTTTGTTTCTTTTTGTGTTTATAGGAATTTTCAAGGTTTGGTTTATAAAATGTTACAACGTTTGTTCTCTAGTCTGTGCTTTAGGAAGAGGTTTTCACAAGTTTTCAATCACACTTGCAATAAAGAGCTTGACATCAAGCATTTTTTAGTTGTTTTCTTGTGGTATTCTTAGTCAAAGGTTTCTAATAAGGATTGTTGGGTGCACCATAAAAGGAAAAAATTGGAAGACGTTGATGGGATGGTATGTAGAGAATATGTGTATGTAGGCATATGAGCCCAACACATTGCTCCTTGACAATTTTTTAGCAACTATGGGAGTAGGATTACCATTAGTAGCAACAACCTGTTTTTTTCATCCAAAGAAGAAGGTTGTGGTTATTTGTGGTGATGGAGGCTTCATGTAAAATTCTTAGGTAAGATTCCAATCTTTCTTCTCATTGGGTCCTAAGGTTAAGAAGTGGGCATTGGAAATATTTATAGCTTAGATAATTATCTATTTTCCCCTTTGTCCCATTGAACTTTTGGAATGAGAATGAGTTGTAGACCTTTTGTAAAAGTTTGAAAGATCAAACAAAAAATAAGAATTTTGCTAAGAGCCAACAAGTGCATTGTAATGTGTAACAAAGAAGTTTATTGAACATTTTGATGGTTTTTGTAGGAGATGGAAACATTAATGCGTTTAGATATCACTTTGACCATTATTGTTCTGAATAACAATGGCATTTTAGTTTTTAGTTTTAAGTACTTAGACATTTCAGTTTTTAGTTTTAAGTATTTAGACATTTCAAGTTTTCAATTTTTAGTATTCAAACATTTTAGTTTTCAAATTTTCAAATTCCTTCCAGACATTTTATGAAGAAATTTCAAATTTCAAATTTCAGTTTTTAATTTTCAATATTCACACATCCAAATTCACATTTTAGTTTTCAAATTTTCAAATTCCAAATGTTTCACATAGAAATTTCAAATTTCAATTTTTAGTTTTAAGTATTCACACATCCCAATTTAAACATTTTAGTTATCAACTTGTCAGATTCCAAACATTTCACATACAAATTTCAATTTTCAAATTTCAACTTTCAGTATCCACACATTGGAATTCAAACATTTAGATTTTGGTCTTTGGAATAAAATATTGATCTTGGTCATATAATATTGGGCGAAGCCATTACGTGATAAGCTGCTTGTTTTAAATGGAAGTAGTAATGCTTGATCATTTATAAATAATAGTTCAACTTTAGATGAAATGAATCTAGAAACTGTTTAATTTTTAATGATAACAAAAATAGTTAATTGGTTCAACTTGCATGCAAAATCAACTCACAACTATTAATTTGATTAAAAAACACAAAACAATTGAACATGCAAGTTGATGACCTTACATTGAATTATCTTTGAATTGTAAAAGTGAAGATATATTGAAGTTTTATGGTACAAATTAAAAAGGTGCAATATCTACTTCATTCATTGAACTAGGCATTCCAACAAAAACATTTTTGAATTTTTTTTTAGTAATTAATTGCAAGTTGTAGTTACATGTTGCAATAACCTTTAAACTTGAATGAAAAGAAGTTTGCCACAAAAGAACCTTTTGGTTTCTAAAGATGGATTTGAGTGACATCAATAGTGCCATGGATAAATGGTAAGCCAAAGAATGTTTTGAACCCATCCATTACCTTTACCAAGTCATCTCCCTCCGATCACTCAATGTTATATTGGAAAACAACATTGATAGCATGTATGGACTCTTCCATAACCAAATGATAGTTGATTTCCAAACTACAAACATGTTGTTGCAATGAAAGTGTTCTACACCATGAACAAGCGTGTACAAAGCACATGTAATGCATATTCCTAATATGAATACAACACACATATATCTTGTCTTTGTTCTCCATGAAATGTTTTAGTTTGAAAGTTATTTGATTCTCAAAAGCTCCATTAACCCTAATGCACATTCAATCCACCTTCAATCAAATGTTGTACTAACTCATAAGAAAATGAGAATATTAAGTTGTAAACTTGACCTTCACTGAATCACCAAGGTCTTGATTGACCAACAACTCATTATAAAAACATGACTACAAATGTTGGTGTAGAATCAAGGAATTCATCATAGCATTGAAAGCTACTTTAACCTTTGGAAAGTCAAGAAGAAATTCACACACTAAATTGGATTTGGTTTCATGTTATAAAACAAAACATTCACACATTTGCATAAGGATTTGTAAAATATGTGCTAATAATATTGGCACCTTCAATGACCTTATGTTGCATGAGTTTGATGTTTGAAGTTTCCAAAGATACATTAATGAATAACTAGCAAACAAAATTTTGTTTTTGGTAAAACATAGAAAAAAATTAAAAAAACACATAATGAAATGAAACCAAATGAGAAATGAACAAGAAATTTTTCCCAAAGCAATGGAACAAATGAATAATAACAAAACTTCTTCCTAAACAATGGAACAAATGAGCATCAATGAAAGCTGAAATGATCAAAGGAAAAAAAAACTATTCCTTCCACATCTTGCATTGATCTTGAATAAAGACATGTCAATTTTTTAACACATGGCACTTTAGGCCTACCTTATAAAAACATCTAAACCAGCAATAGCTTTTGTTGTTAACCTAACTATAACCTTAATTTAATCAACACCTAATAACCCTATGTGTGAAGTATCGTTTATTTTAGAACCCCAACCTTTGTTCCCTTTGTTCCTCTTTTTTTACAAATGATTTCTAGAGAGTTTAAGCACCCAACATGTATGCTAGTCAAATGCTACTTGAACAAGGCATTTTAACTACTTTCCAAAAATCTTTGCTAGATGATTTTGTGATGTTTTCAAGTATTACATTATGCAAAGGGGATTTTCAAACAAAATATTATCAATAGTCATTTGTGAGCTTCATTGAAGTTGTCATGAAAATTGGATGTTTTAATATGAGTGTTATTGTACAGCATAAAGTTTGAAAATTTATCTATGAAGGAAGGTAATTTATTTGTTTGTTTTTTTTTTTTGGGTTTATCCCGATGAGATCTCCCACAAGGAGATATAACCACATTTGGCTATAGACTAGCTATGAAAGTATTAATTTATCAAAATCTTGGCTACTTGCTTGACCAATGTGTAGAAACATGGCAAATTTTCAGATTTTTTCCAATTTTTGGTGAATGTTTTTGAAAAAAGGAATATTCAACATAATTTTATTTCTTTTTTGAAAAAAATTCACCAAATGATTCAAAAAATTGCCAAGAAAAGAAACTTTGCATTGTTCACATTTTTTATGTATGTGAAAGGTCAAAATCTTGTTAACTTGTCATGTGAAATGCATTTGTTAAAACTGCCTCTCACATTGAGATGAAAAATGAAAACTAACTTGTCAAAATTATTTAAGGTAAGGTAAAACCCATAAAAGACACCACTGGTCCCAAGTTAGAACACTTTACAGCGAGGAGGAGGAGGAGGAGGAGGCGCCCCCTTCTGTCCCTTTTTTTCTAAATTCTGAAAATAGATTGGCAAAACCCTTTCTTTGTCAATCCTGGACGCTTTGCTCTTCGTGAAAATGGAGCAATTTCCACAATTAGGTAGTAGTAGGATTGTAGCCTATTCTGAAATTGTACAATAAGTACATTTTCACCCTACAATTTTGCATTGGAGAACATTAAAAGGCTTTCCATCAGTTACGATGGTTTTATTTTTAGTGACCAGCTTTGGCTTTATCTTTATATGTTTTTTTTAGATGCAGCAAAAATGGCCATCATCTCTAGCAAGATTTAGTGATATCTGATTATTAACCACATATAAAATACAAATCTTTATTCATCCTTCCTCTATCTTCTTATACCTTACTGGAAACTAAACATAAAAATCTCACAATAAAATTCTCACAATTTTAACTTTTTTTCGCCCCCCTTTTTCTCCATTTTTTTTTAATGTAGTCAAGGTGGTTATAATCCACAAGCCAATTTAGTCAAATTTGGGTATTAAAAATTTATGGAACGAGATTTCTTTAACAGCCTTATATATTTTTGGCTACCCTACTTAAACCAATGTAAAGAGAGTATAGAGCTATTTTCTTAGATTTTTTGAATTTATTCTGGAATATTGGCGATATTTAAAAAAAAATTTGAAGTTGTCACTAAAGCTTCCAAAATTCGCACAAAAGAAAAAGAGTTGAAGTTCTGGATAATTGAAATTCTAAAAAATCACTTCATTTTCGATATTGGCTCTCGTTGGCGATATTTCGCCAGTTAAAGAAAGGCTGCTCTACGTTTTTCAGGCGCTACCAGATTTGCTTGAAGCCTTGCTGCACAACAACCGTGGCTGGATGGAAATAGAAAAAAATCCGGGTTCAATCAGCTGCGAGGATGGCGTTTTTGTCTTGGGGTGGCGTTTTCGTTGATTTTTTCTCTGAAATGTACTGACTATTTACCAAATGTTTCTATAGATAGGGCCAGTTCCGCGTCGAAGAAGAATCCTCCACTGAGCCTGCCTGGCAGCGGAAGTGAAGGCGCGGCCGAAGTATTAGCTGTGGCCAGACGGATGGCGATCGAGAAGCCTAAAAGATTTGCTAATTTCCGAAACCCATCTTACTGGATCGATACTTCCGCGCTGCCTGGTATCCGATTACATTTTGACCGAGGCTCTGGAATTGTAAGAAAGCGCTAGGAGTGTTCTTGATCGAAGAAGATTCCTAAAGGAACGATTTTAGTATTCAAAACAAGTCGCCAGCAGTAAAAGTACTACCTAACGTACGAGACTCATATACTGCCATTTTCGGAATTCTTTTCGCAGATTCGATGCTAGACTAGTTTTCCTTTGAAATAGACACTCCTTTGAATCAGCACCTCCGCTACTACGATGGTTAAAACTTATAACCCTAAAATTCGGCTAAATTGCTTCTAAATATTATAAAGATCGTCAAATCATATTTTTTCTCTTGAAGAAATATCTCCAACTCCACCCATCATGTGTAAGGGACATAAATATTTTTGGGTAAAAACAGACATACAATATGTATTATTTGGGACTGTTTGTAAAAGGTTAAAGGACTAAGAGGCCTCACTCAGAAGGTGAAGGTAATATTATAAAGATCCCATGCTAAAGACAAAATCATGGTCTCAGAGTCCAAATCCAACATTTCTTGGGTTTAATTTGGTCACAAAGAGGCCTCACTCGAGAAGGTGAGGGTAACATAATAAAGATCCCATCCTCCGACTAATTCAGAGTCTCAGAGTCCAAATCTAACATTTGTTGGGTTTAATTTGGCCACTAAGACGCCTCACTCAGGAAGGTGAAGATAATATTATAAAGATTCCATGCTTAAAGACAAAATCAGGTGGTCTCAGAGTCCAAATCTAACATTTGTTGCGTTTAATTTGGCCACTAAGAGCCCACACTCAAGAATGTGAAGGTACCATTGTGTGGGTGCTGGTTCACCCACCTGGATGAGTTTGTATTTGGAAAGGCGGGGAAAACAGGTTGGCGGGTGGTAATGAAGGAAGCGCGTCAAGAACCATTCAGATGCCGCCGTTGACGTCCAGGAATGGAGCCGCGGTTGCTCGGCGCTGATTAACGGGCGGGGCCTGTGCAAGCGTATTCTGGTCGAGTTAGTCAGCCAGTCTAAACTGGGCTTGCCGCCAAACAGTATTGCACCTTCGGTACCCTTGCATACCCTTGAGTACGCTTCCTGTACTCTTCCCTACTTATTAGACTAGAATTCTTCCTCAAGTGTTCCAGTACTGCACCATTCTCTTCACAGGTCCATATGGTGGAGGAGAGATCCCATCTAGTTCTAGATCCAGATCAGACCAGAAAGTGTAGGCTCAACTGGATTTGTTTTAAGTTTTCGCAGTGCAGCTGCAGTGTCTCCAGGTGCCGCTAGTTTTTCTTCAGCTGCACTTTTGAGGCTGCCGGCGCCTGGGACTTGCAGGAGACTTCTTAGGGAGATTCTTAAGGTTTTGACCCATATTTTATAAGCTAGTAGCTGTTTTGGTCTGGTTCCTGTGCTACTGGGTTCATGATGAACGCGGATGACGCCGAGCGGCCTTTTGCTGGTGAGTATACTAGATCACGATCAACGGGGCGACGATGCTGCTGCCTTGTGTTGGTTTTTCTTTTAGCGCTGGTGATTCTCGTAGTTGCCATCGCCGTGCCTCTGTCGTTGAGACACAAGCACAACGGGAATGGGTCAACCCTGGCGGCCGTCGCTCACCCAGTTAGCGCAGCTTGCGGTGCGACGCTGTTTCCTATAGTGTGTAATGACACTATGGCAAACGGAGGCAACTTCACGACCGACTCCAGAGGCATGAGCACGTTCGCTGTCAAGCTCGCGGGCAACGGCGTGAACCAGACCCTTTATGTGGTGTTGGGTATCAACAACACTGCCAATCTCAATGTCACGGGAGCGGTGGACACTTGCCTGGAGACGCTGTCACTGGCAGGCTCCTATCTTGCAGCAATTCACAATGACCTGCAGAACGAGACAGCGGTGCTGGAGGATCTTCAGGCAGCATTGTATGGAGCTTGGGAGTTGCATACCACTTGCATCGACACATTCGTCGAGTTTGCTCCCGAATTCAGCGCAGGTGTGGTGGCACAGGGACAACAAGCCGATGAGCTCCTGAGCAACGCCGGTTCTTTGCTCAATGCCTTCGTTACATTTGGAAACGACTTGGCACAGTGGAAGCCGACGCTGTATGGTCTGCCTGACGGACTCAACTTGACAGACATCATTGGTCATCTTCCAGCATCCGTCGATGGCGCCTTCAAGAACATCACGTCAGGCGGAGGAGGAGGTCGGCGGTTGCTCTCTAATGTAGACTTGGTGCCTGAAACGGAAGAAGCTCTCGATGAGCCGCCCCGGTGGTTGAGCCCCAGCGAATATCGACGCATGTTGGGCGGCGCGGCGATGAAGATCAACGCCGTCGTAGCACGAGACAACTCAGGGAAGTACACTAGCATTCAAAAGGCAGTAAGCGCGGCTCCAAAGAACAGCAAAACACGTTGGGTGATATACGTGAAAGCAGGCGTTTACAACGAGAAGGTGCAAATCCCAAGCGGCACAACCAATCTTTACCTCGTCGGCGACGGCATCGGCAGAACTGTGATCACTGGAAACCGCAACGTCGGCTGCAACTGTGGCGTAACAACCTTCCAATCCGCCACTCTTGGTACGTATGGGTGCAGTAGCTGGTCAACCCCATTGCTATCTTCTTTTTCCTCAACTCGATCTGCGCAGGAACGACAGTTCTGAATTGCTGTTTCGTGTTGTTGAGCTGCTGTTTGAGACAAGAAGAGCGATCGTTTGATCATATTGGGTATGCTGTGCAGCTGTTTCTGGACCTGGATTCATGATGCGAGGAATCACAGTGAGGAACACAGCAGGAGCGAAAATGTTTCAAGCTGTTGCAATGAGAGTGAGCGCTGACAAAGCGGCGTTTTTCCAATGCTCTTTCGAAGGCTACCAAGATACACTCTATACCCATTCCTTCCGCCAATTCTACAAGCAATGCTACGTCTACGGCACAGTGGATTTCATCTTCGGGAATGCGGCGGCAGTGTTCCAGAACTGTAACATCATGGCCAGGACAGGGATCGTGGGACAGCAGAACACATACACAGCGCAAGGGAGGACGAGTCCCGCCATGAACACCGGTCTTTCATTCCAGAACTGTTACTTCGACGGCATTCCTTATCTTCACCAACACAGCAACATCTTCCTAACTTATCTTGGGCGTCCCTGGAAAGCTTACTCCTTGTGTGTGCACTTGAGGTCCAACTTGGGAAACGTTGTGAACCCTGCAGGCTGGCTGTACTGGAATGCCACCAGCTTCGGTTTGAAAACTTCCTTCTTCGCCGAGTTTCTCAGCTCTGGTCCCGGTGCCAAAGGACCTCGCGTCTGGTGGTCTCACCAAATCAACGCCGCTACTGCTTCCAAATTCCAGGCCAATAACTTCATCAATGGTAAAGGATGGGTTCCCTCCACCAGCTTCCCTTACACTGCGACACTGTGATCTCCAAGAAGAATTCTCACCTGGCAGTACTAGAGCTAACTGCATTGGGCATCACGGGGAACTCACAAAAAAAAAACTTACAGAAATTTGTTGATGCTGATGTCGTCAAACTGATTATATCTCCTGTGCATGAATTCTGCACACATCTAGAAACTCACCTCTGGATGCAATCCAGAGTTTCATGATAAGCTGCTTGATCTATTGCAATGCAGCAGTTTGAGAAGATTTCTAACAGAGCTTTTCAAAGTTGAGACACCCTAAAAAAATAGTGTTGACAAAAGTGCAAAGCTGCTGCTGCTGCAGGAGCCATATTCAACCCAGTCTAAGTAGTTCAGGGTCTAGATCATTCAGGCCTTTCTTTACAGCAGCATGAGATTATAAATATTCATGACCCACGCCCAACTTAGGTCACTAATTTATTGTGCTTCAAAGACTCAGCTATAATTCCATGCATACAAGTGTGATAGCAACAAGAATCGCTTCAGTTAAGAAAAATGTAGTGGGATCAATCTTTTACACATTCTTTGTCAAATTCAACACCAAAATAAAAAGTTGCTACAGGTATCAGTGATGCACGGAGCATTTCGCAGCAACACCTGGAATGCCTGCTCCTTTGTTTCCCATTTTAACAGTCTAATCTCTTTATAAATTCCATGGACAATCTGTGATTCTGACATTTGTAGTATGTGCAGTATAAATCTCTCTCTGCAGGAGATTCTCTCCTGAAAACAACATCAATACTCTCAGCTAATTTCTGCATATTGCATGAGTTTACCAAATTGTTCCAGTCTATTCCTCAACTTCCATGAACAACAATCATCACCTAGTAGAGTCAGCTGCAGTTTGCAGAATTCTGACAAAACACCCAACTTCTGTTCAATCTACAAAGTTGTGAGGGAACAATTCTCTGATTCATGTATTTTGAAATATTATAGGTTCTTTTGAAATTACAGATTCTTCTTTTGAAATATCTGCTGGCATCTAGATCATTCTAGACATAGAAACACATGTTTCAAATACAAATCTCATGTAGACTTGTGATCAATTCCAACATTGACAACAATTTTGAATGCAGATCTTTACAACTAATTTGATAACTTAATGCATCATGACTCACAATGTGGAACACTACTTGATTCATGAGCAAGAAGTGTACTCTATATATTGAATATAGAGTTGATGAACCGGGAGTAGATTCTGCATATATCAAGTCTGTGCAAGATTTCTTGTCCTGCAATTCAGAAGCTTGTTAATTTCATCCTTGTTATTATACAAATTGGCATTAACTTCTTTGCATATTATGGTACATTAATTGTGTTGCTTCATGATCGCTATTTCATAGGCAAGAAATTTTGACTCTCAGGAATCTTGATTGTGTGGAGATTCTTGCACAAGAAGCAACCACCATCCAGAGACATATCAAAAGCAAATCTTCAAGCATCTCAACTTGAGGTACTAAAGAACAAGCATTTACTGATCAATTTGCTCGTGAGTTTCATACATTCCTACTTTGAATTTCTGAGAATTTATAAGTTCTTAGGATTATTATACATCTGACCAATATCATTTTAGGTAGTTGCAAATTAGTTGGTTGCTGCAGCTGGTCAGCTGCTTACCACAAGTGATGATGCCTGAAAGAAATGTATACAATTTTTTCAAGACCGAACTCCAAATTTTCTTTCAGCAATTGCTGAAGGGAAACAGAAGGCTTGAAATCACAACGCCAATATCCACAACTCACAAGCACACAAATAGATAATTTTCACAACATCATTCAAGGATTTGTGCTATGTTTATATAATTTGCAAGGATTCTTTGCTACCATGGTTCATCCTTTACAACCCCCTAGCTTGTTTTTGAAGGTAGGAATCTCTTTGATGAAGGAAGGTTGTTTGTTTGTTTGTTTTGTTTGTCATGGTGAGATCTCCCAAACCACAATGCCTCTTGCTGCATTCTTGGTACACTTCGAAAGCCCCAAATGAGTATGAGTTCACAAATGAATATGGGTTCACCAAGTTGGTTTCATAATGTTTCAACCTAAGGTGGAGAAGTTATTGAATATTGAATAATTTTTCTTTGATAATTCATTTAAATAAATTAAAAAAAAGAAAAAGATATTTGGGCATACCTTTGGTATTTTTTGAAAGTCCTCAGTGAGTAGGATTTAATGAAGGTGATTTGGAAATTTTTAGACCTAGGGTGCAGGAGATATTGATTTTTGAGTAGTTTTTATCATTGGAAATTCAATTAACTTACAAAAAAATTGATTTTGAAAAGAAAATTTAGTTGGTGAACCAGTTTGCACTTGGGCCAATGGCACAAGCTACACTAGTTTTTTTCTTAATTATGAGGCTAAAGTACATTGCCTACCCAAAGAAGAAGACATCAAGGTTCACCACACCCAGCTTTTTGGCAATTTAAAATTGGGGGATTAGGGTGGCAAGGGGATCCACTCTTTGTATTTGTTGGGTTCCCTTGAATGCAGAAGGTAGTTAGTAGTTCATACCAGTGTGGGGGGAGTGGTCCTTTGATTTATTTTAATAACTTCAAGTTCCAGGTATTTGGTTAAAAATCAAAATCAAAGAACCACTAGTTCTTGGTATTTTAAAAAACTCCAAAATCCAATACTTTTTGGATTTCATGAGGAACCCGCCAAGAACTGATGGGTTTAGGTTAGGTTCCAAGGTCTTTGGATTATTAATGGTTTCAAGTTTTGTTGGAATCAAAAGCAGAAATAGCTCTTTTCGAAATCAAATTAGAATCTAAATTGAGGGTGTTGTCTTGTTTTAAACAAGTTCAAATTCTTTAGCTGTATAAATATAATTTTACATGAAAAATTTATAACTTGCACCTATGTTTTAGCAAGTTATTGCTTTTATTTAATTCTACATGGTTAATACTACATAATTTTTATTGAATTCTGTGCACTAGTAAAAACATTGTGCAAAATTTTGAGTTGTTACAAAATCTGAAAATGACCTACAATCTCTCAAAGGGTTTGTTCAAAAGAAATTCAAAAAAATTGCCGAAAAAGTAGGGATAAAAAGTTGCCATCAAAACTGGATTGGAACTTCCATCGATTTTTTTAAAAAAAGGAGTTAAAACGAGAACTGAAAGTTCATTTTGAAATCAAGAAATGGATGACACTGGTTAAAACTAGAAACAATTAAACTAAGAAATGTTCAATGAAGTTCAGGGAAATGAACTGAACTCATAGTCCCATATTAACACTTTGTGAACAATCCTGAAAATGTGGGACCAAATGCAAGCTACATCCATTCATCCATACTCAAATGGATTCTATCAATTAGTTTCAGGGTGCACCCAAAGCCTTTTTTTTTGGGAAGGGGCCACTTTGATTGGTCCATCACCAATTTTCTTAAAAACATTAGACACTCTCCAAGGTAGTGCTATGGTCAATCTACAATTGGGGGATGCCAAAGTGCTTCCCTCTAGCCCCTCCAAAGTATGTATAATATATATATATATATATATATATATATATATATATACATGAAAATTGAACTTTGGCCAAAACATATGGGATAAAAGTGCAGTGCTACTAGGAAAATCTTGGGGAACTTCATGGGAATGCATTGGGAACATTTAAAAAAAAATCCCCCTGCCCCCCAACCTCCCACCAAAAAGAAAAAATTGGACCCCACCCCACCCCCCTCATGAAGATTGTGGTGCTAAAACTCTTCATCATTGCTTTTGGCCTAGGTTAAATTGCTAATGAGGGGTTAATACAATATGGGTGTATATTGCACTATGGTAGTATATTCATGTTTCAAATCATTAGATGGCGCTTGCTTCCCAAGTTCTTTTTTTTTAAAGGGGCAATGAGCCATTTTGATTGGCCCATCACAAACACAAACCTGAAAATCAGGTGGCTTCCCAAAATAAAAGTTCCATGTGCATCTGGAGTATGTCCTCCTTGGCACAGCTATAAAGCTGAGAAGGGGAGAACTTTGGGCAAAGCATATGGAATAAAAGTGTGGTTCTACTGGAACATATTGAGGAACACATTGGGAACTCTATGGAAAACCCCAAAAAAACCCCTCAGCCCGCAACCCAAAAGAAAACAAATTGGGCCCTTGTCTATCAAGCCTTCTCCTTGGCTGCATCAAATTTTGATTTCTAAAACTGTTTGTCACCATTTTTCACCTGGGCAAGGCATGGGGTGTACCTTGTATGGGCGTATATAAGTTGGCTCTGTCCTTGTTGCCAGTTCAAAGTTCAAACCAGCAACACTTATCCCAGGGGTGAGGGCTCACTGGTATAGCCCCTTCTGGAGACCCTTGGACCAGGAAAAGGTCCTGGATCCAATAACCCGGTGCTGTGCAGGTGACACTCCTGATGGCCCTCTCCGCCAAGGAGCCGAGCTTGACTTGGGTGGTGGCATAGGCTTGTCAGGTTGGGTCTGCCGTTGTGGTTGGAAGTGGAAGGAAAAATAAAGAAACAAGGGGTGTGTCACACTGTGCCCTTCCCATTTACATTTTTAAAAGTATATTAATGCAAAAGAAGAATTATGGAAATTCGAATATTTCACCATGCAAAAATATAGTCTTCCCCAAAAAAAAAAAAAAAAAACAAAATCCTTCAAGCTATCATAACTCTATAACTAATCTCAAGTTTCAACACAAGCCAAAATATCACATTTCAAAATTACATATAGTAAAGGACGTCATGAAACTTTCCATCCATTTGTCCTGTCATCCATCCGTCCATTCATCCGATCATCCATCTGTCCCGTCATGGTCTGTTTACTCCGACAGGGCGGAGAAAGAGTGGAATACATATTGCTACAGCAACAAGAGTAGCAGCAGCAGAATAGGGAGAGACAAATTATGTCACTCTTGAAAGAAAAGGAGATGACTACTTGGATTGAGAAGGATGCGGCGGATAATAAGAGGATGCAGTTGGAGATGAAGAAGAATGCTGCAAATTCTTCTTCTTCTACAATGCTCATGGTGACTAGGGATTTGATGTGTGCAGAAGATGTTGTTGAAGAGCAGCAGATTCACATTCATCAGATCCAGAAGAACAGAAGAAGATCAATCTGCAGTGTTGTTAAGAGATTTGATGTGCGGGGAAGTCCTGCAATGGCCTACTGAAATTCATAATGGCAATACTGAATCCTTAAGATTCTGTACAACCATGCTACCATTTGATGATTACACAAAAACCAGAGCAAATTCCACCAGCAGCAGATGTAGCAGTATCCTCCTTTCTGGCCAGCAGCAGCAGGAGGATGAGGAGGAGGGGGAGCGGCTACTTGAATCTCTTTGATATAGTAAAGATTCTTCTTCTTCTGCAACGCTCATGGTGACGAGGGATTTGATGTGTGCGGAAGTTGTTGTTGAAGAGCAACAGACTCACATTCATCAGATCCAGAATATCACATTCATCACCATCTTCTTCTTCTTCCTTCTCTGAAAAAGCTTGCAAATCCCATGAACTTCTAGCAATATTCAAGTTTCGCAATTGTGCACAAGTCTGATCAGCCCTCAGAGATGTGCAAATGCTCAGCCATGAGGAAGAGGAAGAGCAGCTTGAGTTCATAGTTTTGATTACCTCTAGGAAAAAGAATGTTTTTTACTCCAACATCTGGCATTCAGGGAATTCCCATGCAGCATCAAGAATTATGATGTTGTTGCTTAAGGAAATGCTGACAAAGAACAACAGGATTTTATTTAACTAAGAATTTAGGAAACTTTGCAAGTGTTTTCTATTACCATCCCTACAGTTTGAGCTTTTAAGCTTTACCTGCTTAATTTCTAGAGCATCTGCTGTTGGGTGCTGCTGAACAAGGATCTCCCACAATGCTGCTGCTGTGAACCAAACTCTCTAAACTCTCCATTCAAAGAGTTTGTCTGTGTTTGTAGATGCACACTAGCACGCATCTCATGGAGATGGTGCTGATGATGATGCACCTGCAAGCTTGGTGTGTGCACCAAATCACTGGTGGCCTTTGAGATCTGATGAGCACTCCTGGACACTCCATAACTTGGAATTCCTTCCAACTCATTGCTTGACTGGAAAAGTGCCAACATGGAGTTTGCAGCATCCAACCCCAACCCACTGAGAGATGAAAGAAAGTTTCCTGAGGTTGTCCCACCAGCATGCTGCAGTTGAGTGGATTGTTCCAGAGGATGGTTGTCTGTGATTCTGCTGCTTTCACTGACCTCCATGCCCCCTAGACCTGCAGATTGCACTTGACAGAGCTTCTCAAGTGCAAGTTATTGCTCTTGTGGCTGCTGCTGTTGGTGCTGGTGGTTCAGATGATGTGTGAAAGAAGAAGCTAAGTTGCTGCAGGTGTTATCAGTTACAAGGTACTCCAAGTTTGTATGGTCAATATTGAGGTCAAGAGCAGCAGCAGGGGGACAAGGAGTCCCCCATGACAGAAGAGAAAGAGCACGGCCAGAAATTTGAGAGTCATCACATCTCAGGTTATGGTAGTCATCTTCCAAACCGCCACGGGACAAATTTTGACCTAAAGAAGAAGAAGGCTGCTTGAATCTCTTTGATATAGTATAGGACGTCTTCCAGATCTGCTGCTGCCACTGCATTACCTTCAAATACACACATCTGTGCATTAGGCACAGGGTTCAAACTAGTCCTCATATAAAAATAGACCTACTACCTAGGGGCCAAAATCCCTTAAGCTACTATACTTAAGGTTTTCTATAATGAATCTAAACACAATATCCTTGCCTTGGAATTCAAGGCCAACAAACTAGCAACACTTAAAATAGGAAATGTTCCACAGAGTTCAGCAAAATGAACTCACAGTCTCACAGCAACACCTGTTGAACATTCATCAAAATGTGGGACCCAAATGAAATCCACATTCATCTGTAGAGTGTCTCTCTTGCCGCCTGCCTTACTTTGTGTTGCACTTTTTGCCTGCTATTGTCCTGCCAAGCCAATCAGCCCACAAGAATTTCTCTTTGTCACCAAGGACCTTTGGAGCTGTCATCAAGAATGGTGTTGGAGCAGGAAGTGTCCCAATTCTAGGGTTTACGGTTAGGGCTTAAACTTTGTCAGATGCAACTTTGTTCTGGTTACAGTGATTCAAAATGATCCTTGAATATTGCACTTCAGAGTTGGAGAACATGCGGGTGTGTTGTTGTGTGTCTATCCTTGTACAGCATCTTCACATGAGAACAACAATAGGACATGAACATTGAGCATTGGAGAAGTGGCAACATAGCTGTGCACAATTGATAACCCTGTCAGCAGTATTGGTTTCACTGGGGTATGTACCACATTGCACACCTTGTTCTTTCTCAATTCTTTAATCAAGTCATGGCCAACAATGTTAAACTCAAAACAAGGGTCAAAAGAATTAGGGTTTTAGGATATTTTGATGATGGAAGATTGAGCTGATGGCTGATCCTAAACATGCTAATTTGATTGCAGATTTCTGGAAGTATTGGGTGTATTGAAAGGATGTGTTCAGCCATGTGTGTTGGCTTATGCCTTGTTGAGTTTTTCTGCCTTATCCACTACCTGTTGGTTGATCTTATTTTCTTGCATGACAGTTTGTGCAGCACCATTTCACCTACATGCAGGTTTGTTGTCTTTCATTGGGTATCTAGCAATCAGAACCAGTTGCCTGCATGTAACAAACAGTGATGGATTGCATACTGATAATACAATGTAGATGTATTTGTCTACGGATCACAGATTCTGATGCCAGTGCAGGAGGGAAGAGACTACTTGCACTAGTAAAGCATGCAAACATGTAGACATGGTTGTGCCCCTTCCTCATTTTTACTTGCCAGTCTCTATGCAGCGTGATGTTAGTATTTTTAAATCTTTTGTGGTGAGAGCAGGCAATCTCTTAAATTTTCATAATTTTCAGACTTTTGAAGGTAGACATGCACTAAAAACAGAATTGAATCTGGGTTGTCCTTTGGAAGGAAGGAATTAAAGGCTAGACTAACCAAGAGTGTGTGAAGCAATTGACAATGTATAAGCATCCTAAAACAATGATCATGTGATGATGGAAATGCAACACGATCACTCATGTGCTGCCCAAATGTGTGTCATTATTTTCAAAAACAAGATGCAGTAACAATGATGCAGGTGGGTGCAGATGTCAAGTAGAGACCAGGTGATTGGTTTCTACTTGGATCTGAAGTCAGACAGCCTTCCTCTTGAAGCACTAGAGGGCAATTGATGAGATGTATGGGTTGGGAACATAGAGTTGGCCTAGTGAAGTTGGGATACAGACCTGATGCTTCATTTTGATGGTCCTTGTGGTCAGTCAAAATGTCACTTGACCTGCCTGGCAGTATTTTTTGAGCATCACCAGATCACCTTCTCAATTAAAGCTTGTTGATGTTGCTGGGCAATGCCAAATTCAATAGCCGGTCTTTGTTGATAGTAAAATTACAGTTCAAAAGCAAATTGGTCAGAAGAAAATAAGGGTCACCTGAAAATTTTTGCAATTTTGGTTTCATGTATGATATCTGGTCACTGCAGAAAATTTAATGCCTTGTATGAGATGTTTGCTCACCCCTCATGGTAAATGCCCATGAAAGAATATGCCTTTTGTCATGGCTATGGCATTTCCATCTACTTATGACTACATCTCATGTAACACTGATAGCCATAACTTTAGTTTGCACAACAGCCTTCCATAACAGCAGATCAGTAACATTATTACATGTGTGCAATGTGGTTTCCTAGCAATATTGCATTGCAGAAGCTCAAAAGACTATTCACCTTGAATAAGGAAACTTTCCAATAGGAGGCATTGCTTTGCTAAGTTTATTTCTTTCCTATAAACTTTAGGCACAGATTGTGTCAACAGAATAAGTTTTCCTCAGAGTCAACCTCCATCAAACTCTCTCAGTTTTTCATTACACAATGAAACTACGGTTGCTGCAACTTCTGAAAAGAACCCAGTATGTACACATGATTTAGTTTTTGGACTGTATAACAGAACTTGGCAGTGCTTGCTATACCATGTGTTTCAATGCATTTTGAACCAGCTAAAACAACCTTACATGTTTTCGATTCGCAAGAAAGACAGTGAGTCCTCATATAATATATTCTCAACATCAGATGCATTGTTGAGGGATCTTGAAAAGCTGCCCAATATTCAATCTGTAGTCTGCCCATAAGAATCTGTCTAGCCAATATTGCCTATGCACAATTGCCTACAAGGTCAAGGTCTTTAATCTTTCATCTCATGGTGATGTGTAAGGATCCATCTTTAGGACATAAAATCACATGCAGCTCTTATTCCTAAGAATGTCATGTCCCTACGGGTACCTGCGGCTCCACTGAGAACAGAAGTAAAATTTTACAGCATTACATGTACTGTATAAATAGATGAAGTTCTCCTACAATGCAACCTCTATAGATTCCCTCCCAATAAAATCCACATGACTGCTATAATTCCTACAGCTTCACAAAACAACCTCCAAATCCACTAAACTTAATTCCTCAACTTCATAACAAAGCTTAACATTGCTCAATATACTGCCTGTTTTGTAGTTTTTGGTATGGGCTCAACAAGAACCTTGTGTATCGGTTCACAAGAGAAGCATCACAATCTATTCTTCACATCAGATACATTTGTTCCTTCATGTGCACATTTTTCAAGAATCTGGAAAGCCACCCAAAGTTCCATCTCCAATCCACCAGAAAGAATCTAATAGAGCATACTGGCAAATGTTGGCAGAATCAACGGAATCCAAGGTCTTCAATCTTTCATCTGATGATGAGATATGTAAGGAAACCTCCATAGGGTGCAAAGTCATATGCAACAGTTGCTCCTCAAAATGTCAGGTTTTTAGGATACCTCTACTCCACACTATGGCGACAAGTTGTAAAACTGTACACTACATCAGTATGCAAGAAGTTGTCAAACTGCACCCCTGACATGTGAGATCTACTGTGTGATCACTTTGGGGCAGTTTTTGAATCAAAGCATGGCATTATAGGTACTCATCAAATTGCACAAAGGGTTGTTGGGAAAATGCAAAAGGATGAGGTGGCTCCATCACATGTTCATCCTCACACAATGAATTGATTTCATTTCCTTCAATATGACCAGGGACTGATGTCAGCACCATGTCATTGATATCAGGATTGCAGCCTTCCATTGGAGTTGCCTCAACAGAAGCAACCCAGTCTCCACTGTCTCCAAGTTGGTCATGTTGTAGCCTCTCCAACAAAGTTGCGAGATTTTCTCCATCATCGAAATCCAAAAACTCTGTTGCAGCTTGATCTACTGTCCATCCAAGCATCCACATGTCATGATTAGTCTATTTCACTTCAATGTAATGAGCAAAAATTAACTATCTCTTCACATTGAGGGTCCACAAAAGATGCAATAACTAAACAAATACATTAAAGTTTTCCTCAACTGCCATGTACCACCATTTATGAAATATAAGTACTAGTTGAAAAACCTTGAGATTGCTTCGGAACTCAAGGATCCAAAGACGAAGTTGTGGATTGCAAACCCATGAAACCAATTACATTGAATTCAAAGCCTATATTCTAAAACCATAACATCTGCATGACTAAATAAAAAGATTGAAGGTGTAACAGGACTCATGAAACATGAGTAGTGATCTTAAAAGGTTGGAATTGTTTGAGCACTAGAATACCACATTTCGAGGGTGTGGAGCTACAATTCACAACATCATCAGTATTGAATTGAATGCCTAGTATCCAACACCTTACCTGTTGGAGACTTGATGCACTCATCTTCCTCTGGGCTTGTAACTTGGAAAGCCAAGTGCTCACATTCAAGAGGGAATTCGTCAAGGTTTCTCCAGTCTTGCTTCAGAGCATCCTGTGTATATTCATGAGACGGAGGTAAGGGCACCATGAAATTATTGCATTTCGGATGACAATCTCCAACCTCTATTGAAGATGGAATTGGCATCATGAGGTCTTTTCCAACATCCCAATCCATAAACGTTGAACTTTGAGTTTGGGCTCCAGTTGAAAGAGGACTGAAACCTGGTGAAACCAAAAATTGCAAAATTTTACAGAGAAGTGGAATTAAGGACTTGTCAGATTGTCATGATCTATCAAAATTGCTCTAATGTGTGAAGCAATAGTTTTTTATATAACCAAGGAATTATGGGTGTGAAGGTCAAGCTTACAACGGAAAGGAAGGGGATGGAAGTTTGACAATGTCCCCAATGTGGATGTCATTTGCCCCCACATGGAACCCTCCTGAAAAGCACCCACAAGACTTAGATGATGTCAACTAAGTTTTCCAGGTTCAATTTTTGAAGCACACACTTGGATGGAGGTCATACCTGGATGTCTTCATAAAGATCCCCAGTCTGAAAGCCTTCATTTGGAATCTCAACATCAAGAGGTGGAGAAGGTGATGTTTCAACAATGGCTGCAACTGGAGTTGACAAAACTATTGTTGCAGCTTGCTCCACTGTCCATTCAAGCAATGTTCATAGCATGGTTAGTGTACGTGAATTGGAATCTAATCACACATAGACTAGCCATCTCTTCACAAGGGGACATTAAAGATACACGACCAAATGCAAACACTTCTCATTCCAGGAGCAGCAGGAATCATGAAAACATGAGCACTCTCAAGACCTTGAGATTGTTTAACAGACTAGAAAACCAAAAGGCAAGGGGCCTATAGTTGCAATTCATAATACCATGCAAGAGATTACACTGGGACTCATCATAATTACCTATGGAAGATTGGACAACTTGTTCTTCTGGGGTTGCATCTTGGTAAGTCGAGTGCTGACTTTCAAGAGAGAATTTGTGCGTGATTATCAAATCTTGCTCCGAAGTATCTTGTATTTGTTCATGAGGGTAATGCATGGACAAAGTATTGCATTGTGGAGTAATGTTTAAAAGGGAACCTTCAGCGTCCATGGCCATGCTTGATGTTTGAGGTGCTCTTAGATCATTCTCCAGGGATGTTATGGACAGAACATTGCATTGTGGAGGACTTGCAGGGAGATGTTTAGCTTCCATGCTTGTTGTTTGAGGTGTTACTAGATTAATCTTTACCCACTCAATGAATTGGAAAGTCAAAGGAATATCTTTGGTTCGGTCTTGAGCCTCCAATCGATACCGCTTACTCCCAAACCACTGGAAAAGGAATTCAAAATCTGCTTTCCCATTATACCCCTGTTTTTGTTGTCGGATCTTCTTGACTAGGCAGGCAATACTTTCAAGCAGCTGACGAATGTTTGTGGGTGCATGAAGATGGGCTATCTCTTCGTTGGATGAGACCCATTTCGGAAATGCTATTACACTACTATCCTTTCTCATCAACCTCATCAACTGGACTACCAGCAATGCAAGTCTGATCTGTGGTTGGTCTTGGAATGGATATAACTCCCATATTATAAAGCAGAAAAGAAGGTCATATGGTAGCTGGTGAATGAGATAAAAAAGTGGGTTCCTTCTGAGACGTCGAGCTTGTTCTTGGATTGCACGTCTTTTCTCTTTTTCACATGAATATTCCAAGGTTTTGGGAAGGAACCGAGGGGTGTGTTCAAAATTGAGAACCTTGTTGCCTTTGCCATAGTAGAAGGCGGCAACATCATATGCCTGGGCAGCTGCCTCCGGAGTGTTGCGATCATCGATCCAAACTTTGTTCTTTTCCTTTGGCGGCTTCACCTCAGCAGTCCAAGGCTTTGTGCTGCTGCGAGAAGGCCGACGACGCACTCCTTTGTATGTGCGGTTGCTTTGGTTCATTACGTGTCTCTAGTGCAAGAGTCTCTCCGATCAGCCATGCTCTCTTGACCCCTCTCTTCACACGCTCGCTGGAAGTCAGATCGTAAATTTCAACTTGCATCACAATATTAAATGCATACAGATCTTCAGGTGAGGTAAGGCTATGGTCAAAAACTTTGATTAGGATTACAAGTTTTACAAGTGACTCCAATAGACGCTCAAGAAATTTAAGCGGTTCAGGCAGATTCTCCGTGCTCGAGCTCACCCAACGGATCCCTCGGTGGGTTAAGTATCCAAAGCCGAAGTTGCGGGTGTAGCGGATCAATGGGTATGCGGAAACGGGATCACGACCACGAAAATGCACTAACTCCTCCGTCTCAAATGACATGACGGAATCACTGGACAATGGCAAACTACTCACAGAATGCATGCAATGTAAAGGACGTCGCGGACTGTCTCGAAGGAGGAGAGAACAGTTTTTTACAAAGAACATGTTTGTGGAACTGAAGTCGTTGGCAACACGAGTAACATACTCGACGGCAAATCGAACTTTTTCCGCGTCGAGGACCATGGCTCCAATTCGAAAGTGGGCTAGTAAAATTGCTCTTGTATGATGACGATATTACCTCCTTCTCCGTTCAAATCGGATTGAGGTGCATTAAAAAGACCCTAGAAAGCCAAGCAAACAACAGCATGGGAACCAAGACCCAACCAATAATGTGGTTGTATACTGAAAAAGAAAGCATATATCCTCACAACAGCACACAACTAGATTTTCGTGACAGAACAGACACACAACTACTCAAGCAAGATAGCCCCAAAATACACACATTAACGGACGAAAGGAACTCGATGCAAAAAAACTCGAATCTCATGATGCATCTATTGGCTGAGCTATGTCGCTCTCGAAAAACTTGATTCAGAAAGCAGAGACTCCAAAGGCCGACACAAAAAAAAACAACGAAACAACCGAGATGGAGCTTACTTAAGTTGAAAGTCACGCCACTGCCAGTTGAAGTTGGACGCGGCTTCGATATAGCCACATCAGAGGACTCCGTGTAATCTCATCACGAATCTCACATACTTACGCTGCAACGATGTATCCACAATTTGCTGAACTTCTTAAAAGCCACAGTTTTTGAGGTAAGGCTCTCCCCTGAAGCTTCTCTCTCCTCACACCTGAAACCATCGAGTACGCACCATTATCCTGCGAGTTCAAGTTTGTGCGTATTTGTAAAGGCAAGGGTTCTGGTAACGAGCGGGAAAAGGTTGGGCGGCAAAGTTAGCGGCGATACGTGGCAATACGCAAGGTCCACGAAATTGCAGTATGCCGACTGTTTCGTGTGGTAGGGGGGGCAAAGATAGCTGCGATACGTGGCAATACGAAAGGTGCCGAGATTACGTGGCGTGGGGGGGGGGTGAAAATGTCTCGGAGGGCGGGAGGGAGGGGGGGGCAAATGTAATTGGACCTTATTTTAATACTCTAGAGGGGTTGTGGATAATGTTTTCGGTGCATGAAGATTTGCACTTTTTCGACCTGGAAAATATGATTTCAACACATACAAAAGATTTGGGGGGGGGGGGGGGGGGGGCAGCAACAACAAAGGTACCTTGTGATACGCAAGCTCTGTGAAATTGCAAGGTGCTGACGATTTGGGGCAGGGGGATATACAAACGACCTTTCTTTCTTTCTTTCATTGTTTTTCCTGACACTAATCCAAAATCCATTGCAATTAAGAGAAAGAAAGGGCAAGGGGGAAGCACCTACTCCAGACTGACAAATCAAGTGGAAAACCTAACCATGGTGGGTAACAGCCACCTTTTTTTATTTCTCTTGCAGGTGGGGAGGAGGGGGCAAGGGGGGTAAACATGTGAAGATCTTTCTTTAACTACCGGGTTCGGTTGTGACCAGTGTCTTTATTCTACCTAAATTTTTACACTTTTTGGACCTGAAAAACTATTGCAAAAGACCATGCAAATCATTTGAGGGCCACGCTGCAACCACAAAGGTACCTTGTGATAGGCATGGGTCTATGAATCTAGAAATTCTGCTCCAAGAAATCTCAGTCATCAAGGTCTTTTCAACTCCACCAAAACCTCCACCCAATTTCTTTAAGATATTTTGTTCTTATGTTTGTCAAGTTTTAAAAAAAAATTAGTTCCATAACTCTTGAACCATAGGCCTAAACACTACCAAACCACCTTAGTGCACCCTCACTCATCAAAGGATAGCAAAGATTGCGAAGAGCATGTTGAGTGGAACCACTATTTGAGAGATCTCAATGTGACACAAACAAACTACCTTCATAGATAGATCCCCACATTAGGCCCGGTAGGTACTTGTGACAAGATATTAAAACTCAATAGTTTTACCTGTATGTTCTATCATGGATTATAGTAATTGGGGAAAGAAAAACACAACAAAGTATGGGGAGTTTGAGATCTCTTATTAGTATTTCTTACTGGAATTTTGTGGAGTATTCCTTAAAAATTGGGTGTGCTTTAATTCTCCATAAGCTTGTTTGGTGTGATTACAAGATGCATGTAACGTTTTCAGTTATTACCTTCAGAAATTAATTTGTTAAGCAAACAATGCCCATTCATTTTGGACAAGTTGGTCTTTGGGTGGAGGGAGGGGGGGAGGAGAGGCTCGTGGATCCACCAAAACAGTGGACCTCACAAGAAGGGCCATTGTTCACACAAAAACCCTCCTACATTTGTGGAAGTCCCACTAGTGTAGTGGATGGCCTTACATGGAAACACACCTTACTGTGAATAATTTTATGATGTTAACCTCCAACACTTTTTTCCAAGACCAAAAAACATGATTGGTACCTAAATCTAACTATCTAATGTTTGCATTTTGTGACTGGCATGGGTGAACCAGCACTAGTACCTTAAACTTTGGGGAGGCCGGGGGAGGCCAGTTCTCACTTTCTACATCTAACCAATGAAATACTAAATTTGACCTCGCTGACCCGGATATAGTCATACAATAGTTACAATGTTTTAGGAGAAACCACAAAAAATTTGGCGCATTTACTTTTTACAATGGTACGCCCCCTCCCCCTCTGAATTGTCCATGTTATAAAACCCGCAGTTGAGCCCTGGCTACTCATTTGCTCATTATACACCTCACTTTTACAATAGTAATTTTAATATTTGATTTTTTTAATTAAATGTTTTTAAAGTGAAATTATGTGTCAGATAGTTTTTTTTGTCATTCATCTCATCTTGGTTTAACATATTGTAATACCTTTCCAAGTTTGACAGTAATTAAATTATCTGGAAATGTTGAATTTCATTTGTCTGAAATGTTGAAATTTAAGGTAATTGAAAGGGAGGGGGAAAATATTAAATTGATGAAAGCTTAAGAGCTTCTTTCTTCAATCCAATCCATCATTGTAGAACAAGTTTTCAATAATTGAGAACATTTTTCTGTCCTACATGTTGGTGGAACATTATGTCTCCCCATTTTTGCACCAAAAAGCAATAGAAATTGTTGTAAAAAGTCTCAATATCTTAGGGATTAAAAGCCTTAAAAACATGTCAAATAGGTTATCTATATTTATTGCCAAAGTGGATTTTGAGAAATTAAATAATTGTTTGATACTCAAGTAATAATTGCTCAGCACATTAGTGCCAACCTAACTAGGTATTACATAAATTATAAAATCAACTACAAACCTTTGCATAGTACTAAATCACCCTTTCAAATAAGGCCATAATGCACCAATTTGAATGGATGGTGACTAGATACGGATGTCAACCAATGTCAAGTTAATAAAATGTCTTTGAATAATCTATAGACTTATGTGGGACTCTAGACTCCAAAAAGTTAAGATTGGATACTAAAAACGTGAATTTAGATTTGGGTTTTATTGACATTAAAGGTTCAAATTGTTGGACAATTGATAAGCTAAAAGTATCAATAGAAAACAAATCAGGCTCTGTAGCGAATGCAATGTCTTCTTCTACTTTTGTGAACCCATTTTTGAAAATCATAACATAAAAAAACTTCAGGACGTCTTGTTTGGCTATTCAAATGCTTGGTTATTGTTATGGTTCTAATTATACCATTACCTTGAATAGTAATGATATCAGTTCCCCAATGATGGCATAGTTTAACATCTTGTAACAAGGCCATCTTAAAACATCAAATAGATAATAAGTCCATAACATCATTCTATGTAATTGTAAAGGTTACATTACAATGTAAAGGTTATTCATGATTATATTGACTCCAAGTCTGCCATCTAATAACTCATCATGAACAAGATTTTTGTCAATATGTACATGTATTACTACCATATGATGATCTATAGCTATAGATTTTACTACAAGTATAGGTATTGGTTTTGAAATTGGTGGTTTCATGAACTGAAAGTTTAAATCAAATATTATTTTAGCTTTGAAACTATTTTAATGAATTGACCTAAGTTCATAATATAATTTATATCAAAAACTTGTTAACTAATATCCTATAAAAACTATTTTACATATTAGATGATGTAGGTACAAAAGCTTCCTTTAACATAGGTAAGAATAGTGGTATTAATGAAGGAACCGGGGTCATACTAGGTAATACAAACCAACTAGTGTGAAAATATGCGGGGTGATTGTGTAGCTTCATGATTGTGCAAGAAATTGTTGGATTTGTAGAGTGATTGTCACAACAATTTCCTCTTGCTCGATTAACGTTTTTCACTTCATTCCAGTTGTTGAAAGTCAAATCTATGGATGTAGACCTACTTTGAAGACAATGGTGAAATACATACTAATGGCCTTGATCTATGAACAATTAACTCATTTAAGGATTTATTCGTAAAACAATTCAACGCATTCATTCTCTTCCTATCTGATATTCCTCAACTTCAAGTAACATTGTTCATCATTTATTTTTATTCTAGTATGTTTATAGAAAGTTTGTTCCAATTTTGCAAAAGTACAATTCTAGGATCTGATCATGTAGAAGTTTTTCTCCCCGCTTAGAAATATTATTTCAAAAAGTAAAACCAAACAGATTAATGATGTTTTCATTATTATTTTTCCATTAGTTTTGATAGTTTTCTTGAACACCTAGATGTGAACATCAAAATTTATATCCTTGACATAAGTTGGATAATGTAAATGTTTATTTGTTGGGGGTCTTATTGGTGCAACAAATTGTGGATACCACAACGGTGCAAATGTACCCCATCCTATATTAGATATATGGTATGTATAAAGCATCCTCCATTAGGTGGTTATTGTGGAACAATTTCCCTTCCCAAATTCGGTGGTGGTGAAATTGGTGGACTACTTTGTCCATCATGGTTGTTAACTATAACTCCTATTGATTTTTGTTGTGTCACTGTCGATATCTATTGTTACTGGGTAAATCTCCTAGTTTAGCTAGTTTAGAAGGCTTCCTAATAATTATCTAATTACTAACATTAGGTTCATAATTACCATCTCTTATTTAATATGGCATGAAATCACTATAATAATTAGTTTCTAAAATATAAGAAATTTTCAGTTGAAAAAAATTTAAATAATATATATATAGTTTTGAAAAAATCCTGAGTGAATAAAATCTAATGAAGGAGATTTGATAATTTTTAGACCTAAGGTGGGGGAGATATTGAATTTTGAAACTAGGTGCACTGCCTACCCAAAGAATCCATCCAGGTTCAACCCACTCAGTATTTGGCACCTTAAACTTGGGGGGTTGTGGTGGCAAGGGGGTCCATTCTTTGTATTTGTTGGGTTCACTTGAATGTAAAAGGTAGTGAGTACTTCATATTGGTGAGTGGGTGGTTCTTTGATTTATTTAATAACTCCTTGTCTCAGGTATTTGAAAAAAATGCAAAATCAAAGATTCATTGGATTTCATAAGGAACTAATGATTTCTAGGAGTGTTGTGTGTGTAGGAAAAACTAAATTTATAATTTTACACGATCTGATAAAACAATGTAAATGTGTGTGTGTGTGTGTGTGTGTGATTTTACATGGCCATGTAAAAAAAGGGTAAAAAATGTGATGTTTACTTGAGGAGGGGAGATTTCATAATTTTTTGATGATAAGCCAGCTAAGCCCATTGCAAAAAAATATATATCAAAATATATACTCACAACCAATTCATATGATTTTGCAAGAAGGCAATGTCATTAAAGGTATTTAATAATATTATCTATAAAGTAAGGAGAACAACATTAAAACACTGAGTTTGATCATAAATAAGGTGAATTTCCAAAAAAAAAAATCTACCCCCAAAAACAAAAACATTAGCATTCAAGGGTGGGGGGACTTTAGTTTTTGTGGTGAATTGAGTTTCTTTTTTTATTTTATTTTAGTGTCTCCACTGAGCAGTGCATATTTTCACTGCATATATTTTGTAATATTACACAATGGAGACACTTACATGCTCTCATGTAAATGTTTTTGACAACTATTTACATTGGTCTTGTGTAAGTGTTAAAAAACAATATACACTGCAAAAAGATAAGTGAAAGTGTAAAAATTTTGAAAGTGAAACTGTAAATGATTTACACTTACACAAGATTTACATGCCGGATAGATGCCTGTTGACACTTACACACACAACTTTGACATGGATATTTGATTTTTTCAAAAAAAAATGAGCACCAAAGTTGTATTTAATTTTTCGATAACCATGAATATATCCAGACCAAGTATTTGAGTTTTTAAACAAATTGTAGATATCAATTCTAAGAATCACCCTGATACCTGGTGAGGGGTTGATGCAAGTTTGTAATAACTGGCCCACACTGGTTAGTAGTTCATACCAAACTTCAGATACACCAAGACCTATGCAACTGTAATGCCAAGATCGGTGTAACTCTTAGGTTAGTTTCTGGCCCTAGGGCTCTTAGACTATCTAATAGGTGGCAAAGATTGCATCTATTGTTGTCCTGCTTCCTGCATTTAATGACCGAATTGAGAAATTCCTGCTTTCATCACTTGTTGAGATAATTTAATTTGCAATAATGGAAATCAAAAGTTTCACTTATCTTATAAGTAGCTGAGGTAAACCAATCGGTGATGGAACACTCAGGGCAGGCTGGATCCAAGGGGAAGGCTTTGTTGTTTTTAATGTCCAAACAAAACTTCAACTCCTTTTATTAGTGTGTCTGACGCATTAAAAATTGTCAAAAATGAAATAGAATTGAGGAAGTTATTGCCTCTAAAGTAAAAACGGTTAAGAACTAAAAATAAACAAATCATCGTTCGCTAGAAAGGTTGGTTCCTGAACACCCAAAAGATTCCTTGTATGTTGTCCCGTTGCTATTAGAGTTTCAAGATGATTGGAAAACTTGAGGTCACTCTCCTATAACACTTTAAATCATTTAAAATGAATAAGAAATAAGAAAGTTATGAAGTTTGAAAATAGGAGGGGTCCAAAGATAAGAAAAAAAAAAGTGTTTTATAAGTTATTTTTACATTACTCTTTTTTCTTTGCACTTCAAAGATGATTTTTAAAGCTTGAGGCACTTCCATAATATTTTTAATCACTCAAAATGAAACACATATGATGAAAATATAAATAAATGTTCAGCCATAGGCAGGTGATCAGTGATGAGCCAGTTTACTCTAATTGATAGATCAAGACTCTACTATGATAAACTAGTTTTTTCGCCACATTGATAACAAATTGAAGATTTTGTTTTGTTTCCTACCAGTTTCTCCAACTATTGACTAATTGTTGAACAGTAGGCATTGTGTAAGATTTAAATATTCCATAAATTAGGTAATTCTTAAATTGAACCCAGTAAGTACTTACCCAGGGGTGATGGCTCGTTAGTATAGCCGCTTCTGGGACCTTGCGACCAGGGAAAGGTCCTAGATTCAATGATCTAGTGTTGGGCATGTGAAACTCCTGTAGACCCTCTGCTAATTAGCCTGACTTGGTGATGCCAACTGCTTGTCAGCTCCAGTGGGTCTGTGGTTGCGCTTTGAAGGGAAAGGAAAACAAACAAACAAACTATACCGGCCCATCATCAATCATCTACCTATGACCAAACATCACCTATTTATATCTTCATCATATGTGTTTCATTTTGAGTGATTTAAAATGTTATGGAAGCCCAGAAATCATCTTTGAAATGCAAAGGAAAAGGTGTAATGAAAAAATAACAAAAAGAAAAATAAGCTTTTCAATTTACAAAAAAAAAAATCTTTTTTTTAAAAAATCTTTCTTACTTTCAAACCTCATAATCTTCTTTTTTTTATTCATTTTAAATGATTTAGAGTGCCATAGGAACACCACCTAAAATTCTACAAATCATCTTTGAACTTTAATAACAACAGAACAACATATAAATGTCTTTTTGGGTTTTTGGGAACTAGTTTTGGTAGTGTTTGATGAAAAAAAATTCTGAATTCCTTTAATTTGAGAGGGTCATAACTTTCTCATTTGAAATCTGTTTTTTTTAATTGTTAGTGTCAGATGTGCCAAGAGGAGGGTTTCAGAAAAATGAACTCACATTCATCAAAGTGTGGAACCAAATGAAAGCCACATTCATTTGGTTGGGTCTTGAGCCTCCAATGGAGGTAGGCATGACAGAAACCACTTGAAAAGGAATCCAAAACATGGTTTCAATATATAATCATACCCCTGTTTTTGTTGTGGGATCTTCTTGATTAGGCAGTCAATACTTTCAAGCAGCTGAGGAATGTTTGTGGGTGCAGGAAGATGGGCTATCTCTTCGTTGAATGAGACCCATTTTGGAAATGCTATTACACTACCCTTTCTCATCAACCTCATCAACTGGACTACCAGCAATGCAAGTCTGATCTGTGGTTGCTGAAAAACTGATTCAGAAAGCAGAGACTCCAAAGGCTGAAACAAAAGAAAAAGAAAAAGAAACAGCCGAGATGGAGCTGACTTAACTTGAAAGCCATAAGACTGCCAGTTGAAGTTGGATGCACACTCCATATAATCTCATCACGAATCTCACATGCTTATGCTGCAAACGAGGCATCCAAAATTTGCTGATCTTCTTAAAAACTACGGTTGTGAGTTAGAGCTCTGCCCTGAAGCTTCTATCTCCTCACCCCTGAAACTTCAAGTACACGGATACTATCTTCTGAGTGAGCGAAGGGTTTTGCTGAGTAAGGGGGCGGGAAGGGGGGGGGGGGGGTAAGGTAGCCGTGACACGTAAGGGCTCTGAAACTGCAAGGTGCCGAGTGTTTTGTTGGGGGCTGGGGGGGAAAAATAAATGCATTGACATGATGTGGGGGGGGGGGGGGGGGGGGCAACGACGAAGGTGTCTTGTAATATGCAGGCTCTATGAAATTGCAAGGTGCTGATGTGCTGGGGCGGGGGGGAGGATACAACAACCTTTCTTTTTTTTCACCTTTGTTTTTTTCCTGACACAAAGGGAAAATTCATTGCAATTAAGAGAATATAGTTCACAAAGGGCAAGAGGGTAGCACCTACCCCAGAGACCTACAAATCAGTGGAAATCTAATCATGGTGGGTAACACCGAACTTTTTTTACTTCTCTTGGGCCGGGGGGAGGGGGGGGGACGGTGGTGGGGCAAAGATGCAAGGACATTTTGTTAATTCTCTGATTGGGTTCTGCGAAGTGTTTTCTTTTTGGGCGAATTTTTGCACTTTCTCAAGCTGGATTTCTACACATTCAAAGGATTTTTGTGGAAAAATTAGCCCTTGTTCGCCAAATTTGAAAAATAAATTTTTTAAATCATCAGATTTCTACAACAGGTTCCAGGCTCCAGTATGTACCCAATAGGTATAGAGAAGGATTCTGAAAGTTTTCTATGTTTGGATCCATTCTCCAAATTTGGCTGAATCTTCTTGTGGATGATTGCTAGTTTCATTACATTACAATCCTGGTAAGTTTTTTTTTTTAAAACCTGGTTGTGTGACGGTGGAGAGTTACCTGCAAACTTATTAGCTACTTATGATTTTCTTCCAGGGTCTACCCAGGCATGAGGGACCTTGGGTGAACCAGCACCCACATTGGTAACATGGTAAAAATCCAAAAATCCATTAAAAACATTTCTAAATATAATAATTATCCCATGCTTAAACCCTGGAGGAAATCAGGGTATCTGTGTGCAAATCTAACATTTTGGGGCCATAATATGGCCACTAAGAGGCCTCATTCAAAAGGTGAACATACCAATTACCAATGGGAGTGTTGGCCGTTCACCCAGGGGGCCAGAGGGAGAACATTTGATCCCTAAGTATGTTATTTAATATACTAAATTCCCATTCCAGATTTCACACATCTTCCAAAATTTAGGCACGTTAAAACTTCAAAATAAGTACTAATATGGCTATGCGGCTGCCCTAAGGGTGAAAATTAATTTCTAGTGTCAAAAAACACTCAAATTGAAATATCTCCCTCACTCTAGGTCTAAAAACTAGGAAATCAGCTCCAAGAAATCCCACACATCAACGCATTTCCAACACTGCCAAAAGCTCCACCCAATCTCCTTAAAATATTTTTATTTTCATTTTGTTGAATTTTTCTTTCTAAATAAGTTCGGTAACTCTTGCACCATAGGCCTAGACTCTACCAAACCACCTTAGTGCACCCCTACTCATCAAAGGATGTCTAAAGATTACTAACATGATCAGACCCTGCCAAACTTTATAAAGCCAGAGCACCCAACAAAGGGGTTACCAAGAGCATGGTGAATGGCGCCACAGTTTGGGAGATCTCAATGTGACAAACAAAATTATACCATGCAAACAAACTACCCCAACTTAGGCCAATGGGTATGTGTGGGGTCAAATATTAAACTTGACCTCAGTGATGACCCTGATATAGTCATACAATATTTACACCGTTTCAGGAGAAACCACAAAAAATTTGAGGCATTTACTTTCTACACTGGTACCGGTCCAGATGGTTCCCCCAAAGCCCCTTAGTATGGGGGGGGGGGCAATTGCCTGTCATAGCATCTAGCCTATAGGTAACTCTAAAACATCGAGGGGGGCAGTTCCCTGTCATAGGTGACCATAAATTAAAGAACTTCAAAATCGTAAGCCATTGCCACATGCAATATGGGGGGCGGGGGCTACAATAGTGAATTGCTGCCCCCCCCCCCAGTCCTTGTGAACTTTCCATCTTATAAAAGCTGCAATATAGGGGGGGGGCTACAATAGTGAATTGCCCCCCCCCCCCTTGCCCAGTCCTTATGAACTCACCATCTTATAAAAGCTGCAGTTGGGTTGTGACTACTCATTTGCTTATCGATCCTCAAGGGAATCCATCACTCCCTTGAGCCTCAAGAGCCCAGCAGCCCCAGGCTCTAATGAATTGTGAGAGTAGAAGAAGATAGTGAAAAAGAAATTTGAGCTGCCATTTGAATTTACAAGGCAACAAAAGCCATGGAAGAGAGTGGGATCAGGCGATGGATGCTAGATGTCATTGCAAATGAGACAGTTGCAACATGCACAAGTGGTGGATTGCAGACACCATTAGACTTTGTGACAATAATAAAGGTGGGGATTGGACTGGTAACCATCATCATCTCTGTCTGTGTGTTATACTGGAACTTGCGATGGATATGCATACCCGCAACAAATCGGCCTCCTATACAGCAAGATGGTAACACACTTCACCTCCTTTAATGTAAATTCATATTATGTTCTTTTCTTCACTTCATCTGCCATGATTGTTGTTGGGGCTAGGTAATAGCAGGATGTAAGATTGTCCAAGGATTAGGTGGGTCTTACCAGTTCATATGGCAATTGAAGCTCTAATGAGCATGTTGGACATCTTAGCTCTTTTGAGATTTCATCTAAACAAAGAGGAATGCATGTTTTTATGGGTTTCCAAAAGGCCCATGTGTTCTAGATAGACATGGATAATAACAACCTTTCGAGGCAAATATCTCCCTAGAACCCTGTTGCCAGGGGAAAAAGTTATAGATTTATGTAATGTACTCTAATCATTTAGCTTCACTTGTATGAAAAAGAGGTAAGACTAATGGCAAAGAAGGTGAAGGTTTATAATTAGTTTCATAATCATTTGTATAACTACAAAATTTTATAATTATTTTTAAAATTTTGTGAAATGTACTATAATATTTAAATAAGATTTTAAATTTAAATATCAAGCTTCACTTTAAAATGGAAGATTTCAAAAGGTCTGTGAGGAAGATGTAAAGATAATAGTAAATGAGGTGAAGATTTTTAAAAAGTATTCAAACAATAATTATAAAGGTTTTGCCTTTTCTCTAGGTGAGTAAGGGAGAGGAGTGAGATAGCTAAACTTGGAAGACTTATTTATTTTAATAAATGGCATAGACATATATACATACATGATGACAAGAACTATGTGGTGAATGGCTTGAAGCCATAGACTTGAGATAATTCTAGAAAAAAGAGGCCAACTTTGTTACACAAGTTACATAGATATGGGTGTATGATGACTAGGTTAATAAATTATCAGATATGGTAATGGTTGTTGATATGTGTCATTTCATGAAAGCTCATAAGGCTAGATCATGAAATAATTTGAACCTTATTTGATTTTGGTTTTCAGCCAGTCGGAATGCACCAGATTTGGAGATGGGCAGACCCCAATTGGGGTGTGGAGAAAGCAGCAATGCATCAAACGATGTTACTATAACTGTTCCTGAGGCTTCAAGTGCAACACCTCATATCCTCCGGGAGGTGCTTGCAAGCGGTGTGCAGGCACTTGAAATCGCATCTCAGCTTTCAGTTTCTGGCTGACACAACAAACTATTTAGGGGGGGAGGGGATAGTATAAAGACTTTTGGAGTTTTCATTGTGATAAATTATAATAGACCAGGACACAACGATAATGTCTTGAAGTTCAATCTAAGTTGATGTTTGGGTTTTCGAGG